>PVLA01007818.1:0-98727 GCA_004027455.1 Hydrochoerus hydrochaeris
TCTGCTGTATTTTGCTACCTTCCAAAAAAAAAAAAAAGTAGATAACAAAGTAACAAAATGCCTCCAAAAACCTCCCAACTACACCAAAGCTGATCCATGGGGTATGGATGAGGAGAAACTCAAAAACAAAGTAACAGAATAATATAAGGTGATTAAAAAGTAAATAACAAAATAAGTCAATAAGGTACTGAGCAACCTGAAACAGGATATAACAGATAATGGACTTAAAAAGTAAAAGGAGGAAAAGAAAGTGCTCTAAAGGATATAACTGCATTTATGTTTAAGAGTGTAGGATTGATAACCATGTTGCTAAGTTTTTATTGGATCACTGAACAGAACTCTTTGTAGCCTCATCGTTTGAATGTCCACTTTGTATGCTTTAATTTTGTAACTTGAACAACTATGTCTAAGAAGACAATATGTAATTTATCAACTAGTGATTTACTGTTTTATTTTTTCTGAAGTTCTGTATTGTTTCTATCCCTTTTTCTGTTTTACTTTTTTTCTCTTTAAATAAAAATTGTTTAAAAAAGATCTTTGATCCATTCTGATTTTAGCTTACTACATGGTGAAAGACATTGGGTAAATTTTAATCTTCAGCATGCAGAAAGCCAGTTTTCCCCACAGCATTTATTAAAGAGACTTTCTTCCAGTGAATGTGTTTGGCATCTTTGTAAAAAATAAGGTAGCTTAGTATGTCTACAGTTATTTCTGTATCTTCTAATCTATTTTATTGATCTTCAGGTCTGTTTTCTTGTCAACACCACACTGTTTTTATCACAGTACTTTATAGTAAAATTTCAGTTTAGGGATTATGATGCCCTCTGTCTTATCTTTGTTGCCCAGGATTGCCTTTTCTATTCTAGGTCTCTTCTGATTCCAGATGAAATTTAGGATTGCTTTCTCTGCTTCTATAAGACATGCTATTGGAATTTTGATTGGGATTGTGCTGAATCTATACAACAATTTTGGAAGTATGGCCATTTTCACTATACTGGTTCTTCCTATCCAAGAGCACAGACTATCTCTCCATTTTCTAATATCCTCTTCAATCTTCTTTTTCAGAATACTGTAGATTTCAATGCAGAAGTCTTTTACATCTTTCATTAGATTATTTCATTTTCTTTTTTTTTGGATACTATTGCAAAAGGTTTAGTTTCCCTGATTTCTCTCTCAGTGAGTTTGTTATTCATGTATAAGAAAGCTATTGATTTCTGTAACCAGCTACATTACTAAATTTGCTTATTAAATCTAGAAGTCTTTGGGTGGAATTTTAGGTCTTCTAAGTAGAGCATCATGTCATCTGCAAATAATAATAATTTAACTTGTTTCTTTTTTATCTTAATTTTTTATTATTTCTCTTGTCTAATTGCTTTGGCTAAAGTTTCCAGGACTATCTTAAATTAGAGTGGAGACAGTGGACATCTTTGTCTTGTTCCTGATTTTAGAGTGAAAGCTTTCAGTTTTTGTTCACTTAGTATGATGTTGACTGTTGGTTTGTCTTAAATTGCTTTTATTAGATTGAGATAAAGACCATCTATTCCAATTTTCTGTAATGAATGGGTGCTGGACTTTGTCAAAAGCTTTGTCTGCATCTATTGAGACAATCATATGATTTTTGTCCTTGGTTCTGTTAATTTGATGTATTACATTTATTGATTTATGTATGCTGAACCATCCCTGCATCCCTGGGATGAATCCCATGTGATCATGGTGTACAATCTTTTTGATGATTTGCTGCAATCTGCTTGCCAGTATCTTATTGAGGATTTTTGCTTTGGTGTTCATTAGGGAGATTGGCCTGTAATTCTTTCTTAATTGGGTCCTTCTCTGGCTTTGGAATCACAGTAATGATTGCTTCCAAAAATGAACTTAGGAGCATTGCTTCCCTTTCAATTTTAAAGAGTTTGAGAAGTAGTGGTGTTAGGTCTTCACTAAATTTCTTGTAGAATTCATCAATGAATCCATTAGGACCTGGGCTTTTCTTTGTTGATAGGTTAATTACATCTTTAATTTCATTTATTGATACTGGGTTATTTAGGATTTTTATATCTTCTTGATTCAGCTTTGGTAATTCATATGTATCTAGAAATCTGTCCATTTCTTCTGTATTTTCCATCTTGCTGTAATATCACCCTTTCCATTTCTAATTACGTGAATTTGTGTCCTTTCTTTCCTATTTTCATGAGGTTGGCCAAGGGTTAGTCAATTTTACTTAATCTTTTAAAGAATCAACTTTTTAATTCATTGATCCTTTGTATTGTTTTTTTAGTCTCCAGTTAATTTTAGTTAATTTCTGCTCTGATTCTTATAATGTCCTCCCTTGTATGAGCTTTAGTTTTAGCCTGCTCTCCTTTTTCTAAAAGTTTGAGGTTCGACATTAAGTTGTTTATACGTGCTTGTTCTGTTTTCCTGATATAGATATTTACTGCTCTAAATTTTTTCCTTAAGATTGCTTTCATTGTGTCCCACAAATTCTGGGGTTGTCATTGATCAACTGTAAAAACTGTCTAATTTTTTTCTATAATTTCATCTGTGCCCCACTGGTTATTCAGTAAATTGCTCATCTAGCAGCTGCAGGATTAATTTCTCACGGTCCTTTGCTATTTTTGAGAAATCTTTCTTCGCCTGGGCACTAACTGCAAGCCTGTCTTTAATATCTGAGATCCTGAGCTCACATTGGCCTACTCTGCTTCAAACACTTTCAGTGGAATTTTTATTCTCCTGGATGTCTGCTTGAATTGCTTTATGGATTCCATTTGTTGCCTATGCTGTGCTTCCATAATTTTCTTACACTTACCTATTTTTTTGTCTGTGTCTGTTCTAACATCACTAAGCATGGTGTGTATTTTAGTAATCTCTGTAGTTACTTGAGAGATTATTTTTTATTTCATTTTTTCCAGAGCCTCATTCAATTGCTTTGTTACCACTTTGGAGAGATGCAGCAGGGGGCTTTTGGATTTTCCAGCCTCAGTGCCCCCTGGGTTTGCCTTTGGTGAACTGGGTGTCTGAGGTTGGATCTTGTTTAAGTGCCTTCTCATATCTTTTCAACAGAATGCAAAACAATTATATACAATATGTAAGTCTGTACTATATCAATTCTGTCCTCAATGGTTAAGATTTTTTTAAAATGGATTAAAGGGAAAACTGAAAAGTGGGAAAAGAAAAAGCAATTACATGTAGGTTAGAGGACAAAGTGGCTCCTACCAACTTGGGGAAAGTGATACAGAAGACTGAAGGAACAGAGAGGCAGAAAAGATAAAATAGAACAAAACCACACCCACAAGGAGGTCAGGAACCACGCTCACACTCAAACAAACAAAAAACAATAAGAAAAAAAGAAAAAAGCTGAATAAAACAAACAAGAGAAGAAAAGAACAACAAAACAATATATATAGAGCAATATATATATATATATCTATATATAGATATATAGATATATATATAGATATATAGATATATATAGACACAGATATTATCTGCTTCCAGGATTCTCTCTGGATTCACTAGTAGACAGCCTGCGGAGACAGCAGCCGAATTATGCCACTGTATCCCCATAAGCCAGCAGTTGCTTTCTGATGGAGTAACAGACAGCCTTAGCAGCCCTGTCCCAAGACCAGACTCATTGTGCTCGCTGCAGTCCAAGCAATTTCCACAGGTCTGTGCCCAGCTAGTTGCTGCTGGAGGAAGCTGACAAGCTTTGGTTCTGGGCTTACCTGGCCCAACTCCAACATGGCTCCTGGCCAATCTCTCCCTCCTGCGGGAGGACCCAGTCCCCTGCACTCAGCGCCAGCCAGCACAGACCACCACCTCCACCTCCACCGCTGCCCTCCACCACCAGGTCTTTCCACAAGGCTTCCAGAGTTGCCAGCCGCCACCGCCAGTATGACCAGGCGTCCCCAGGTTCCCCAGCTCCCCTCCCACAGTGAGTCCAGCACTAGGTGAAGGCGCCACCACCTCCTACCTCCTTCATTCACAGTCTTTCCCGCTGTGGAGCCCACAACTCGCACTGTCCCTTCAGCCCATTGGGTTACTGTGGTATCATTCCGGGCCAAGTCCCTTCAAGAGGACCTCGGGGAGTGGTTCTGAGCATCTGCTGACACACTGAAAGCATGTGACTTTATAACCTACTCCACCACTTCCGGGGTAGAACCCCTGTCCTGTCCCATCCATCTCAGACCAGCCTGGACTACAGAGATAGACCCTGTCTCAATGATAAAATAATAATAACAACAATAATAAACAGTAATAATGTGTGAAAAACCCAAAGCACAAAGACCACAATGGATGACAGATGTGGAGAAGTAGGAAGAAAATGTTCAAATGGGAAGGGGAACAAGGGTGGGCTGAGGGGAAGCCAGGGAGGGCAGAGAGGGAGAGGGAAAGGGAGAGGGAGAGGGAGAGGGAGAGGGAGAGGGGGAGGGAGAGAGAGAGAGAGAGAGAGAGAGTGTGTGATCACCACACGTTCAAGGAAGGGAAACAGAAAAATTAGTAGAAGAAAAGAAAATGGAAACAAAGGTTTTGTGAATAAGGGGAATGGAGGAAAAAGAAGAACCAAGATAAACCACGCACAAACTCCCTGAGACGCACGTGACCGGTATGGCTATCCAAAGTGAACCCACAGAACTCACTCACAATAGCAGTAGGTATTTATGCGGTACACGAGCTCTCCTACACGTGTGGATGACAGAAGGGCTGCATCAGGCTCACGAGGGTAGCTGTGGCTTCCAGTACCTGCCCTTTCTTGGATTTCACTGCTCAGCTCTGCAGGACCTGGGCAGGTCCCTGCGCCCTGGCTTTGCAGATTAACCCGCAGGGTTACCGCTCTGGGAAGGGCTGCCTCGCGGCCGGCGGGTCCATTTCACCCCCCGAAGTGGTGGGCGCTTGCGGGCACACAAATAACGTCTGACCGAAGAGTAAAAGGATGAACAAGCAAGGAACAACGCTACCAAAGGCGCTGCCTGGCAGGAACCCCAACCTCGCTAAAATGTTTCTGTTTCCATTTCCTTGGAGAAACGAGGGGGGTGGTGTTCACTGTTGCTGTTTTCGCTTCTGAGAAGCATCGAATTCATGGGTCATACCTGGCGTTTTGTTTTGGGGGGCTGGGAATGGAGCCCGGGGCCTCCTGGGTGCTAAGCCTCCATCTGACCACTGGGCTACGTCCCCAGACTAATGTACTTTTCACTTCGGCTGCTCAGAAACCCTGTACTGACTCTGAAGTTTAACCATGATTAAGCTGAGTTAGATAGAAATTAACAGGCAGCCAGCGAGGGAGTGGGCCCTTGCGGGTGACCGGGAAGATGGCCACACAGGCGGGAGCCCGGCCTGCAAGCTGGTGGTTACCCTGCGCTTAGCACCGCCTGGCCAGGCAGCCCAGGGAGTTCTGGACACAGATGGGTGACCAGAGTCCTGCCCGCCCTACATCTCTGGGAACGTCTCTGCTCTTTTCATGTGCCCCTGCCACGTGCCTCACTTCCCTGTCATGCTGATACTGGCTAAGCAGCTGTGCTCCTAATCACAGAGGCTGCAGTTCAAGCCGCGGTGTGACTCTGCCATATAAATTACCCCCGACAAAGCCACCCACCCTGGATCCTTCCTGGAATCAGGGAGTTCTTCTTTTCCCTCTTCCTCCTCTTCTTCTACTTCTTCCTTCTACTTCTTCTTTTTCTTCTTTTCTTCTTCTTTTCCTCTTCCTCCTCCTCCTCCTTTTCTACTTCTTCATTCTACTTCTTTTTTCTTCTTCTTCTTTTCTTTTCCTTTTCTTCTTCCTCTTCATCCTCCTCCTCCTCTTCTCCTTCTCCTTCTTCTTCTCCAAAAAGACTCTCTTAGCCTCTTCCTTCAAGTCTCAGCTTCATTCCCCAGTGATGTGAGACCATGAACTCGGCGTATCTGACATCTCACAGGCTGGGAGTCTCTTTGCCGTCACAGTGCTACGCAGGTCCCCGTGGGCGAGTTACTAAAAGTACACCTTTCTCCTTGGGTGTGCCCATCTGAACTGGTGCTCTTCCTTCCATTTTCTGTGACATTTCTTTCCCCAGATGTCCAGAATTCATAGCCATAAGAAACTGAACTGAGGGCTGAGGATGTAGATCATGGCAGATTTGCCTGTTAAGAACAATATCCTGAGTTCCACCCTCATGGATGGAAAGGGCAGGCAGGCAAAGGGAGGGAAGGAGAGGAAGGGACAGGAAAAGAAAGTCCTCAGATAGCTTCCTGGATGAATTTTAGAGTAAAATGTTAATTTCTACTTGTAATGATCACACACACACACACACACACACACACACACACGCACGCACCTTGGGATTTCACTTTCAAGAACCGTGGTACCAATCCATCTGGAAGAAAAAAGGAGGTCTCAGCGCGTGAGAGGCTGAAGCAGGAGGATTGCTACTGCTGCAAGTTTGAGGCCAGTCTAAGCACACAGTGAGACCTTGGCTCAAACAAACAAACAAACAAACAAAACAGCTGTAGATCTCACTCTGTAACAATTTTTTCCTCAGTACTGGATCAACTGCAGAATCTTTGCACATTCTTGAGCCTCACGGCCCTGCTGATCATTTGTTATCTTTCAAATTCCAAATGCCAGACTCACCCAGAGAGTTAAAAGAAATTATCTCTAAAATTGAAATGTTTGGCAGCTGATGGCAGCCAAAAATATGTTAGCTGTTATAAAGAGAAGTTTGTTTCTGAAATGTGGTATTTCTTTAGGGAAATGTTTGCCCAGTTTAGTGGCAGCTGGAGAAATGTTTTCATACTCAGAAGTTAATTTACTATGAAAAAAGCGCCATGGCAGAGTGGTCTGCCTTTCTCGTGGCCTGTGGCCCCGCGAGGGACCAGGATCACGTGGATTTTATCAGCAGAGGAACCATCTGCTGCTTGGCCAGGGACCTGTTCTTCCTCTTCAGCAGTGAGTGAGTACAGAGGAAATTAGCAGAATCAACCTTTCCCGGACAAGGGCTTGTTTTGTGTTACAATAAGCACGTCCCATGGCAGCCCTGAGCCACACACATGTGACTAGGAAGGGAACCACACTATGTCACCCCAACACATTTCCCTTGGGCACAGAGATGAAGGCAGTGAGCAACCCGAGGACAAGCCCTAAAAACAAAGCATTTCCCCTCCTTGTAAAGAAAGTTTCTACCAGGCATGGTGGCACATGCCTGTTAGCCCAGTACTCAGGAGGCTGAGGCAGGAGGATCCCACTGCTGAATTCAAGACCAGCCTGGGCTACAAAGAGAGTTCAAAGCCAACCTGGACTACATAGCAAGACCCTGTCTCAAAAAAAGGAGGAGAAGGAGGAGGAGAAAGAGGAGAAGGAAGAAGAGGAAAGAAAGAGGAAGAGGAGGAAGAGGAGGAGGAGGAAGAAGGAGAAAGAGGAGAAGGAAAAGGAGGAGGAGAAGGAAGAAGAGGAGGAGGAGAAAGAGGAGAAGGAGGAAGAGAAGGAAAAAAGAAGAAAGAGGAAGAGGAGGAAGAAGTAGAAGAGAAGGAGGAGAAAGAGGAGAAGGAGAAGGAAGAAGAAAGATGAAAGGAAGAGGAAGAGGAGGAGGAAGAAAAAGGAGAAGGAGAAGACGACGACTGAGACTGGGAAAATTCCCAGGTGTACAGATACCTTCCCCCCCACAGAGAGAGGCAGATGGGTCTTACTGTCTCTCACCCGTGGCGAGGGTTAACTGTTGATCAGGGTAGCAGATCCTGCTCAGTGACAGTGGCACCGTCCACACCCTTCTCTCCTGCCCAGGACTTACCCACCCTCCTCTGTCCAACCTCTTCCCTCCCCTTGTCGCTGTCAGAGTAGTATTTAAACCCCCAGATTCTAGTTTTCCCCTTGAGTTGCATCACAGCATCACATTCCTCTGGAAAGGCCTATGTAGACTCGTAGGTAATTAGCACTTCTCTAACCTTTCCTGTCAGGACCCCCCAAGCCACTAAACCTAGGCAGGCAGAGGGACAAAGCTGTTTTTCTTCCCCTACAGTGGCTTCATGTGTTGCTTAATTTAATCGCTTTCGGGGATTTAGCTCAGCGGCATAAGCGCCTGCCTGGAAGTGCAAGGTCGTGAGTTCAATCCCCGGTACAAAAAAACCAACAACAACGACAACAACAAAAAAAAACTGCATTGGTTGTAATTACTAAACCAGGAATGGTGGTGCACAGGAGGCCAAGGCAGAAAGATTGCCCCAAGTGTGAGGCCAGCCTGGGCCTGAACTATATAGCAAGATACTGTTTAAAAAAAAAAAAAACTAAAGCGAGTAACTAAATGCTTTCTGGTCTAATTTGATCCTAAACACTAGGGTGGTATAAAAACACCGCCTACATGCACGGAAAGCTGGGAGCCCCTGGTGAGACAGCACTCGGTCACTATTGGCTGAGCATCAGTCAGACGCGCTCCACTTCCAGGCACCAAGACACACTGAGGAGTAAGCCGGACATGGGGCGCGGAACCAGCAGCCCCGGTGCCTGGGGGAGTCCCCAGAGGCAAAGCTTCTGACAGGCATAACAGCAGGAGAAACGAGGGTCATCCCCAGCCCAAGCAGGACCGGCCCTTGCAAGCCCCATCCAATTAGACCCACAGTCAGTCCATCCCCCAACCACAGCACTGCCAAGGCTGGGGTAAAGGAGCCAGGTACCTTCAGAGTATGAAGAAAAGTCTTTACGCACCTTACAGGCTGAAAGTTTAAATGAAATATATATTTTACCTACTGTAAAGAAAATTTTTGTACCACATGGCTACAATGTGGTTTTTTTGTGGGTTTTTTTTTGTTTTGTTTTGTTTTTTTGCTTTTTGAGACAGGGTCTCGCTATGCAGGTCGGGCTGGCCTTGAGCTCACTTTGTAGCCCAGGCTGGCCTCAAACTAGCAACGATCCTGCTGCCTCTGCCTCTGCCTCCTGCTGGGATTACAGGTGTGCACCACTAGGCCTGGTGGTTCTGCTGAATGTCAAGAATTAGCATTCCCATGTCATTAATCTTCACAACCATAACTTTAATTCCTCCATTATAATTTCATAGCTCCTAACATTTGAACTGGAAAGGAATAGCGAAGGTCAGTCTCCTGGTCAAGGAAACCAGAAAGGAAAAAAATTCAGTTATTATTTGTTCTTCATTTCTTTGTTATTTTCAGCAATTTACCCAGAAAGTATCAATGTGCAGTTCTCACATTCCGGGCACTGTGCCAGTCACAGGGGATGGGATGCTGTCACCTCCCCTTAACGAACTCCTGCCACTGTCCCCAGGGTGCCTCAGCCCTGTGCTGTGCAGAGAGCAGTGAAATCACCCAGTCCAATCACAGCAGGCAGGAGTGAGGAGTGAGCACAGCACCGACAATCCACGTCCAGGGTGAGGAGCGGGACCTGCACACCCCGGCCAGGGCCTGAGCGAAGGGGGGCACCTCCAGCCAGACCTGGGGACCAGGAGCCCCGGAGTCCGGCAGAGGCCTCAGCACAACAGCTGCTCAGGACACCTGCAGCAGTCTCCTTCCGCCCAGGCAGGCCCCACAGCACACCTCTCGGCCCCATCATGTAGGGACACATGCAGGGAGCCAGCCACTCCCCAGAAGCCCCTGCCACTACACAAGCCTGAGGTTCTAGGATGCTACAGAAGGCAGGACTCACTGGCCACGAAAGCCCCATCTGAAGCATCTGCCAGGAGGCAAAGCACATTCCAGCTCCCGGAATGCTACTCTGCAAGTCTGAAGCTGCAGCTCAGTTACTGGGTAGTTGCCAGTCAGGGCAGAGCTTCATTGGCTGGCGATGCCCTGGAGGTCAGGGCAGTTTGGGGCCTTGGACCTCCCTAGAGGGCAGCTACAGGGTTTGCTACTGATGGACTCGCCTGGAGCAAGCTTGCCAAGCTGCGGGAGGGGCTTAGTGGGCCACGGTACAGATCTTCCCAGACAGGACAGAACTACAGCAAACATTAGTACTGGAGAAAAACTTCATTTCCATCTCAAAGTGTAAACATTACTTCCACACTGTTACAATTTCTTTATGGGCTCCAATAACTAGAGAACAGTGCATACCATTTAAAACAGGAAGTTACTAAGACTACTATCCCAAAAAAGTATAAAATAAACTCTAATAATTGACTTTACACTTAATGATCATACAAGGTATTCTTAAAATCACCTCCATTCTCCCTACCTCTTGTAATCAGAGTCCATGGATTGAAAGAGAAGGAAAGTCCACATAATAAACAAGTAGACACAACACATGCATTTCACTCTGCTTTACAGGAACTGTAATCAATCATTCTCAGCAAGAAACTTAGCTTCCTGCAGTGCACAGTCAGGGCCGAGGACATTAAAGAGGTGACAGCTTGTGCACCATCCACGTGGGCATCTGGGCAGACAGTGAGCCTGCCCAACTGGCACCTGGAATCCTGTCCAAGGCAGAGCTTGTAGCAGTGTCAACGTCACCTTCAGCCTGTAAAGTGACATCACCTGACAGTGTCAGCACCACAGAGACAAGCAGAGATGAAGCAACTGACCACAAGGGGGAAGATCCCAAATCGGCTCAAGAGACCGGTGGTGGCTGGGCACAAGGAAGAACACGAGCGCCCAGTCAGCACAGTGGCACGTCTAGGGTCCCCGCCACTCAGGCGACTGAGGTGGGACTCCAGGACCAGCCAGGGCAACTCAGAAAGAAAGGAAGGAAGGAAGGGGGCAGCGAGGAGAAGAAGGAAGAAGAGGAGGACAAGAAGAAGGAAAGAGGGAGGAAGGGTGCATGGACCGACAGACTTCATCCCTGTGTCCTGGCAGTCTTCTCTGCAAACGCACAAAGGCTCAGCGCTGTCTTAATGTCCTATCTCTGACAGCCACCTGCACAACTCCAGCTCGCTCCAGCGGAATGGGGTGCTGGTCACTGTGCCCCTTAACCCCAAAGTGGTAATGGGGATGCCTGCCACCCTGCCCAGCACAGAGCACCTCTCCGCATGCTGAGAAACCGGTCCAGAGCAGACGTGCAGGCACTGTCGGAGCCTCCCGCCTGGCATCTGTGTTAGCTGCCCTGGTCTCTTCAGAAGAACACTCTTTCCTAGTGGAACCCGGTCCTGTCACTGAAATGGCACAATCAGTCCCTTGCTCACGCCCCCGGCTCCTCCACATCCCCTCTAAGCTTTGGCCTGAGCAGCCTTCTCACATCTCCCAGGGGGACCTGGGACCCAGATGTCAGCGCTCCACTGGACCATCCACAACCACCCAATTGCTCCTTCACAAAAAATACACATCCCAAGCTCTCTTCTTGCCCAAGTTTTACCCTGAGAAAGGATCTTTCCAGGTACCCCAGAGTGGCCTGGAACTTGCCATCCTCCTGCATCTGCCAACTGAGTATGTGGGGTTACACACTTGCACCGCCATGCCCTGAGAGAAGACCTCCTTCAGATCATGACGTGAGCGAAGGGTCCACTGTAAGGGGAAGTGCCGTGCACACTCGGAAACGGTGACAGACAACACGAGTGCCTGTGCCATGCTGCGGATCTGGGGTGGTTAAAGGCTTGACCCCAGGCTTGGAGCTATGGGAGGGTCAGCAGTAGGGCCTGACAGAAGGCCTGTGGTCCCTGAAGGCGCCCTGCCCAGCAGTCCCAGGACCCCACCTTCTCTCCCCTCTTCTGTACTCCAGCCCTGAGCTGAACAGTTTTGCTGTACCAGACTCTCCTGTCATGCTCTGCCCCCATCTCCCCAGAGGTCTGCACCACCACTGAAACCTCTGAAACAGTGAGGCCAAATAACCTTTTCTCTAAGCTGATGCACTCGGGCATTTGATACAGTAACGGAAAGCTGACTGCCACAACCTGAGGCTTGTACAACCAAAGGGTTCCCACATGAAAACGCATTTCCTCATTCTGTTCTGTAGAAAATGTGAGTGAAGAATAACATAGACAAAAGCCAATGTAAGGAGTAAACATGAATATAAACACATCCACAAAACAGGTGACCACTCCTCAGATAACCTAAAACTGATCATGGTCTCTCCTATGTCACACATGCACAATGTATTTTGCCTTTTGTGTTCTGTTTTGCTTTTTGGAGGTATTGACATTGAACCTAGGGCCTTAGCAATTAGCTACCCAGCCCTTTCTTAGTTTTGAGACAGGGCCTTGCTAAGGAGCTAAATTGTCCAGGTCAGTTCAAATCTGCAATTCTCCTGCCTCAGCTTTCCAGGGTGCTGGGATTATATGCCTGGGCTACCACATCAGGCTTATTTTGCCCTTTGGGTTTATGAAATTGATTTTCTTAAACATAAATCATCACTATACAGTGCAACAAACCTTCACAAAAATATTTTAGATCCCCAACACTGGGTGAGAGGGGAGCTCCTTCCAAATATCAAAGACCAAGACTACTCACAAAGTACAAGTGCAACCCCTGGAATGCAGACGCTTCCTGAGCCCAGCTGACTGAGAGACCTACCCTGGGTGAAGGCACACGTCTTGCTGGCCACCCACAGAGGAAGCCCGAAGCGCATGGACCCGCCTGAGTCTCCACGCTGCACGCACTCCCGTCAGAAGCCACAACAGAAAGCCCCGTGGGAGAAGCTCCACAGATGCAGGTCACGTTCACAAGCCAACTGCGCCTTACTTCTAGCCTTTATGATACAACAAAAACTGGAGTGAAGAAACTCACGCTTGACCCTGAATTTTAAACAATAAATGAATAAATAAAACCCAACGCGGATCGTATCAATGAATTTCTAAGGATGAAATGTTGCTTGCTTACCGTGTGCTTTGCAGTTTACAAAGCAAACATTTTACAGACTGTTCGTCACTTAAGTCTTGTAAAACTTCTCTAACATGGATACTAATACCTGCAATTTGCTGTGTTTGTTTTCGATATTGATTTTCATTGGTGCGGCACACGGTCCTGGCGGGGAGCCAGTAGCACACACTCCTCCCCACCCCTCCCCTTCCCGCAGCCCTTGGTCCCCTTCCTTTTGCAAAAGACCCATCTCCCTGCATCCTACTGCCCGTCTTTTATTTTGCTCTTTATTTACACTTTGGGTTTCTCCTGTGAGAGAAACCTTGCGATATTTAAGCTCCTGAAGATGACGGGCCTCACCCCAAGTGGCTCAGCCGGTCGGCACATCTTGTTCCTGAATCCACATTCTCAACCTCCCAAACGAGCCACCATCCACGCTTCATGTGCTTATGTAATTTAGTCTTTGGAGAGCATCAGCTCTGTTTTCAATCAACAGCAAGGGGAATTGCTGGACCCACTAACTCCAAAATACAGGGTACATTTCCGGTTTTGGGGGGTGACTTAAAATCATCACTATGAATTACTGCCAAAGCCACGTATGGAACTTTGATCCCTACTAAGTGACCCTCAAGGTTATGTGCTCCAGGTGACATTTTCAGCTTCCTCTTCCTCTGCCACAATGCAGCGACCCACAGCCCCAGTGCCTCACAGAGGCTCAAATAAATATTCAAACAAGACCAAAAGACCAATAAGCAGTGAATCGCAACACTGTTTGCCTTTGACAGAACATCTGAATGTTACACTCTCCCTCACACCTCTTCCCCTTGTCCGGGTGAGTGAATCCAGGGCCACTGTGCTGAACTTTACTCCTCTGCTTTTTAAAATTGTTATTTTGAGGATCTTGTTCATTCTCCAAGTTGCATGACCTGAACTCAAACTTGTGATCCTCCTGCCTCAGCCTCCAAGAGTGCTGGGATTCCAGGCGTGCACTGCCACACCTGGCTCTCAAGCATTACTGTATTGCAAAGAGAAATGAAATGTATGCATGGCTAACACTCTCCACAATTCAACAGTCACTCTGGCTGGCCGGCCAGTCAGAAATGTGTTACGTCACAGTTTCCAGGCATAAGTGGCAGCAACTGTGCCCTTTGTCCTAATGGTCACGTGAGGCCACAGCCCTGAGAGGCCGTGAGAGAAGCTTGTACTTCCACAGTATTGTGGGCAGTGGTGTCCTAGCCAGTGACCATGTGCACAAAATGAAGCAAGAGCCTTGCTGCGGTGGCAGATTAATTCCTTGACAGAGGAATTAGTCCGAATTTCTCCATTTCTTCAGAGAAATTAGTCTGTTACTTCTCTAACTCAAAAGATCAAATTTTTTATTCTATAACAAAGTAAATGAAAATAAGAAACAACTATACAGGCAGCAGCTTCATACATAAATCAAAGGCACAAAGTTTCCCTTAAAAACAAATTAAATTCTGACACGAATGAACAGATAGATGGTTCACATAAGTGGAAATGTAAATACCACATAAACATTTTCAACAGCGTTCACCTTCTCAAGTAGACAAACTGCCTTACTGCTGCTGCATTATCACAGGAGATACACAGTAACTGCTTTAAACTCCAGTATAGTGGTATGTAGGCTGAATCATAAATGTGCTTATATAACTTGAACTAGTGACCACATTCCTGAAAATTTATCCTATTATTTAGAAGCAAAAAGATACACACACACACACACACACACGCAAACATGGATTATCAAGAAGATAGGAATGCGGCCGGAGGGGTTAGCTCAGCAGCCTAAGTATCTCCCTGGCATCCTCAAGGTCATGAGTTCAATCCCCAGTACAAAAACAAAAAAAAAAGGAATGTTTGGCAAGTTATGGCACATCACCATGAAAAACTTAAAACAGAAACCCAACACTGTAAATGGAAAATACTAAATTAAAATATTCTAAAGTACCCAGAATCCAAGGTTATATATATTCATTAGAAATGCCACTGTGTAACACATAAATGGAAAGTGCAAATATAAAGTTGGGGTAGTGATGAGACATAATTTTGGGTGTTTTTTGATTGGTGTTTGTTGTTGTAGTTCTAGGAATTGAATACATGGCCATCAACTAAGCTATAATCCCCAGCCTTTATTATTTATTTTGAGCCAGGCCTTGCTAAATTGCAAACTGCCCAATTGCACCGTTTGTGCTTGAACTTGCAATCTTCCTGCCTCAGCCTCCCACAGTACTGGGATTACAGATGTGTGCCACCATGCCCAGCTCACACAGAATCCTAATTCTGGTTTCTAGATGAAAAATGTAACCCCACATTCTTTTCAAACCACGTCACCCTTTATTACATCACATTTATCAACTGGGAAAAACACTACATAAAGTTTAGAAAGTGGTTACCTCTACAATAAAAACCTAAAAGGAAGTATTTCCTTGAGGATGTGAGTTGCACTTAGTAAAAATAATAACCCTAAGCCCTTTCCTGTAGAGAATTAGCTTGCTGTACTGCTGTGATATCCCTTGCGGTCGGTCCTACAGACTCACAAATCCCCATAATACCCGCCGCTAGTTCGCTGAATTCTCCTCCAGTTTTTCACACTAACCGAAGAGGGCCAGGAAGGCAGTGCAGCTCAGTGGTAGGCATTTGCTCAGCATGCACAAGGCCCCGGGCTTGATTCTTGGCACCCTCACAAAAGAAAAACAAAACAAGAACAGCAACACCCTAACTGAAGAATTTAATCCTGTGGAATTTGTAAATTATCTGTGGATAATGTCAGAAATAGTTTGGTCCGTGTCACTAACTGACCTGAATCAGTTTAACTTTGCTCCTTAGTCCCAGGTCTGGGGGTGGTGGGGGCCCTCCCTCTACTTCTCAGCTGAGTCCCACGGTGACGTTCTGCTTTCTAAACACCCAGGGCAAATCGGCTCCCTTCACGTGACCCCCAGCCCGGGAGGCTTTCTGGAGAGACAGCAAAGGTGCAGAACACATCAGAACCCGCGAGGGTTCCGAGAGCCACCTCTGAAGGCTCGGGCTATCCCTCCTGGGCATGGTGGCCTAGGTTCCCAAGGTACTGCCATGGTCACCCAGCCATCTGGAAGCCAGCCAGAGATGTGGCCACACAAATGCTGCAGCACTGAAGTCAGTGTCACCTTCTGTGTGACAGGAGAGAGTCACCTGCCACAAGAAAAAGATTTTGGTTTTGGGGTTTTTTTTTTTTTTGAGACAAAGTCTTACTATATATAGCCCATGCTGGCCTCCAACTCACAGTGATCCTCCTGCCTCAGCCTCCTGAGTGCTGGAATTACAGGCATGTGCCACCATAGCTGGCTCAATTAATCTTAATAATAGACACCCATGAAGGGAGACTTGGGACTGTCATCTGCTGTTGAGACACATTATCTCGCTTACGATGACAGCTAAGGCCAGTGCACTACGGCTCCTCTGCGGCAGCATTACTGCCAGCTCCTCTGCACACCTTCCCTCCAGGCAGGAAGGACACTGTCCTCCTCCGCTCCTGCTCCCATTACTCCCACCTCAGCCAGCACCCGGAGTCTCGGGGATGGCTCCAACTCTGAACCTGAAATCTGAAATCTGCGCGTCTCCGTGATGGCAGGCAAACCTCCACGCTCTTTCCCGGGCTGTGAACAAACCCCTTTCCCTGATGTTCTTCACCCCAAGACGCCACCGTCTGCAGGTTCACACGTTCCTCCCAGGAGGTAAAACTCCATGACACCTTAAAGATTTGGGGTCTTTCCCACTATTGAGAAAACCCACGTACTGAGCAGGGGAGGCAAACTCTCATTGATTGGGGTCAGGCAGACATTTATGAGTTAAGCCTACTGTTTTCTTTTTCTTTTTCTTTTTTTGCTGCTTTAGAAAGGGACTTGAGGGGCCAGGGAGGTAGCTCAACAGCACAGCGCCTGCCTGACAAACGCGAGGGCCTGAGTTCCATTCCTGATTCCAAAAAAGACAAAGAAAAGACAGAGAGACAGAAAGGGACTTCCTGAAAGTGCATAGGGACATTAACCAACTTCTGCGACACCCAACCAGGCCTCCCCTCTCCTGCTGAAGTGTCCACCTCACCCCGCCGCCACCAGCAGCCTGGGCCCTTCTGGGTGTCGGATGCAAGGAGCTCAGACTGCCAGCCCCTCCGGGTGGACAGTCCCAGTTATGTTCCCACAGCAACCGTTTCATCGTCTCCACTCACAGGTGCGGTCCAGAGACACCACATGTGGCCAATGCCAAAGGCCCAGACCGCAAAGTACAGAAAGCCATGCTGAGGCAGACGGCCCTAAGGCAGCCGGAGAAACTCAGCAAAAAGTAGCTGGATACAGAGAAGGGGAATGGAAAGGAATAGTCACACAGCAAATTACACACGCTCATCACAGAAACCGAAATACACCGCCTGGCCCCAACCTCCATGGCTAAACATCAAGCTGCACTTACCAGCTTGTTTTAACAAAACCAGGATAAACACAGAAAATGTGAATGGTGCCACTCTACAGCAGAACGGGTCTTCAGAAGCATCTCTGACTCACATTAGAACATGGAAGCTCATGCCTGTAATCCCAGCACTATGGGAGGCTGAGGCGAGAGAATCCCAAGAGCTAACCTTCCCTGGGCAGTCCAGGGGCTCAGTGAGCAATCCTATCAAAATAAAAAATAAATAAAAAGGGCTGCAGATGTAGCTTGGTGCAAGGCCCATGGCTTCAATCCCTGGTACCAAAATTTAAAAAATAAAAAGCGTAACAGTGAAAGATGGGAGATGTTTCCTTAGGCCTTCATGAAGGCAAAGCAGGCACACAGGCAAGCTAGTCAACCGTGTCTCAGTGAGAAAAATGGAAACGCTCACAAACCTTGTTTGTACAAATCAGTCCCAAAAAATAAGTCCTCCTGCCAAATAATTTGGCCCATTCTTTCTAAACTTACCAACTTTGGGCCCTGAGGGGTCATAAACTTAAAACATGAAGTTTCAGTTATGAAATCACAGCTCCTCTTCTGCCTGATGTTCTAGGTTAAAGACCTCACTTTTCTTCCCAACTTCTTCGAGCTGCTATTTTTATGTATCAAAACAGCCATGGATACTCCCATCCCCCTTCCTGGAAACTTTTAATCTATTTATAGACCTGGAAGTTTCCCAAGCCTACACATAATTTATTAGGGAAAGCAGCTAGGCCATGTTTGATGACTGACAACTTTGGTTTCGTTCTCTTATCCTCAGGGAAAAATCAATTGTCCAGCAAATTAAAATATCCCTTGTCCTTTCATCCTTTAGAGACCAATGATCAAAAGTGACTTGGGCCTACACTGGTCTATTTCTGCCTCTGAGTGGACACTAATTCTCAAGAACAGGTCTGCTGGACTAAGGGTCAGGCTGAGCGCCTGGCAATGGCACTTTCCCAGCTCCTCCCCTCTCCCTGACTCACTGGAAGCTCTGCACCGGTCACTGTGTGTTCTTAGTTCCTCTGCCCACAAGCAGTAACTGCCCGCACAGTAGAAAGGAACACAACTTGGTCATCTGTTCTGTCTTGTTTAAGAAACAGAATGGTATCCACTACTAGAATTAAATAGTTTTGTTTGTTTGTTTGTTTTTGAGACAGGGTCTCTCTATGTAGTTCAGGCTGGCCTTGAACTCACAGTGATACTCCTGCCTCAGCCTCCTGATGCTGGGCTCACAGGTGTGCATCACTATACCTGGCAAATAGTTTTAAACAAACAGTCCAATCCACGACTACCAAATCCATACCTATATTTGCATAAAGCACAGCCCTATCACAGAACAGAGTTAATCACAGTTAGATAACTAAATATATTTCTCCAAAGTCCTGGAACCAGAGTAAAACACCCACCCCCAGCACCTGCTGCCCTGCTGGCTGCTCCGGGCACTTAGCTCCCCTCAGTCGTTACAGAAGCAGGGCTCCTGGAACCAACCGGAGCACGGGAGATGGTCAGTCAGGTCTCGGTCTGCCTCAGAGCCACAATGCACCCAGGAGGCAGCACACTGAGAACTCGCAGAGGCCAGAGCCCTCCACGTAAGGCGCTGGAATCCTGCCGCAGAGAAGGGAGACAGAGCTCTCCTTCCCCACCTATAGGGACACCCCACCATCCCTCTGGGCTTCTGGCTTCAAGGCCTCTGGCAGGAGTCGTGGGGCACCAGAGAGGGCCAGCGTGGGCACCCCTGGCTGCCCCTTGGCCAAACACACTGTTGGGCCCCTACATACGGATTCATGCTGAAAAATACTGACATTTCAAATGTCTTGTTATTGTTCCAGTGTGCAGACCCCTCCCACACGTGGCTGCCACTGAGCAACGTTTCTGATTAATTTTTTTTCTGTCTTCTTTAGTCTGTTTTGTTTTATACCAGGAATCAAACTCAGGCCCTCGTGCTTGCCAGGCAGCTGCTTATCCCTCTGAGCTTTAGCCTTGGCCCTAGCCTGGGTCTCTCACTTCAAGGACCGACTCTCCACCAATCCCTGAGCACAATGGTCAACAATTATCTGCAGTTCCTTGAACATAAGAGAGGACTTGATTACCCGTCCAGGAAAACCACTGCACCTCCTGCACCCCAAACTCAAATCCTCAGTGACGGTGCCCTAAAATGTGTCCTGGTCATTATGAACCTTTTGATCCAGCTCTGCATCTGATAAGGTCTTTGGGAATTTGAGGTTCACCAATCTCTATGGGAAGAAAGGTTTGTTCTGCTAACACTGGCCTTAGGTGTTGTACTTTTGCTTTTGTGTTGCTGTCCTTGTTTGGGGGAGAGCTTAAATGTTGTTCTGTAGTTCAAACCCAAGGCCTTGAGCATGCTGAGCAAGTATTCTACTATGGAGCTATACCCCGGCCACAATACCTGGTTTCTAACTCAAGTCTCAGGAGGGAAAAAAACACCTCCCCCAGAATAAATCGAGATTCTTTAAAGTCAGGTAGGTGGCACATGCCTGTAATCCCAGCACACACTAATGCCTATAATTCCAGCACACAGTAATGCAGTGGGAGGCTAATGCTGAGGATTGCTGTGAGTTGAAGTATAGCCTGGGCTACGAAGTGAGTTCAAGGCCAGCCTGAATTGCATAGAGAAACTCTGTCTTAAACACACACACACACACACACACACAAAATCAAAGACAATTTTTTTTTAATCCATGTGATCAAGAAGACAAAAATCTAACCTAGATGATACCAGCCGTGAGAACGCTACTGCTTTCCTGACATTTCCTTCACGTGGTCTGTCCTGCCAATATTTCTTCAAACACTTTCCCCTTTGGTATTTTTGTTTATATCCTTACGTTAAATAATATGGCAAGAAATGCCAGGAAAAGGAGAATTTCACAACCACTATGGTAATATTAATTTTGACTAAGAAAACAAAAAGTTAACATAAAATTCAGCTCTTATTTTCAAAATATTCAAAGTCTTTTAGTAAGAATTTTTTTGTTTTCCCTTTGAGATTATCCATTTTCTAAAGCTTGTGGGTTCTGTTTCTTAAAAAGGCAGTTATGGAAAACAGGGTCAAAATAAGTTCTGCCTCTGAAATTAAACAAAAAACTTTTTTCTAAAACAATATTCCTAGCTCTAAAGTCCCTACCATTCCCCAGAGAGAGGACACTTGCAAAATAGCAAGGCTAACACAAGAGAGCTACGGGGGCTGGGAACTTCCTCCAGGATCCCGGCTCTCCTCTGCCCCTGACACCCAGCAAAGGGCGATACTTTGTAGCTGCCAACAAAGAAAGAGGGCAGAGGCCTGGGCAGAGGCAATCTCGAAACCTGAACAGGTTTCCAAATGTTTATGTCCTTTGGCACAACGACAAGAAAGATGTTTAAAAAATCACAATTATCAAAAGCTTGCAGGGATGGATACCTACTAGATCTCTTCTGCAAGCTATCTTAAGAAGGTTCCAGGCATGGAGAAAAGAAAGCCCAGAAGCCAATTACATTCTCCAGGGCAACAAAAGGTTTAACAGCCTAATCCCAGAGCTCAGGATCACTGAAAGCAGCCTGGCTCCAGACAGCAGATCCCACAGCCGACAGGAGAAGGAGCCGCGCCCCACGTCAATTCACCTCTGACGGGGAGTCAGGACTGAGGCACCCAAACGATTTCAGTAAATAAATGCACACAAAGAATAGAACAGTGGCTCAGTCATCCCATACACTTTCCCGCTCCCTTTAAATTCCATGGTTTGATCAGGAAGCGACAGTACCCGTAATTACCTGCTTAGCCAGGGGAAAGGAGAGTGTAGTACCATCCTGTAAAAGCTTTCCTCTCACGTTTTTGGGTATGGTCAGGACAAGGTCTTCATCGGCGTGGTTGTGGAACTACAGGGCTATTAAGTCAATTCATACAGTCAAGAATTTTAAAAGCTGGGTGCAAAGTGGTGCACACACCTGTAACCCTTAGAGGAGCCAGGAAGCTCAGACAGGGGGGTTCCAGGTCTCAGGCCAGTTTGGCAAAAGAATTTTAAGACTGTGTCATGGGCTGAAGATACAGCTCAGTGGCACAGCACCTGCCTGGCAAACACAAGGTACTGAGTTGATTCCTGGTTAAAAAAAAAACAAACAAAAAAAAAAAACTATGTCATTCGTGTGGGAAATAAAGGAATGTTTGTACCCACAGTCACAAAGGTATTTACACTCCGACCACCCCATCTGCTCGCCTCACATCCCTCAGACGGAGCACACTGCGCCCCTCAGGTGTGCAGCACTATTCACAGCTTCAGTCACACTGGGAGGGTGCAGTGTGACAGGGCTTATGTGGCTTAGGTCCATGTTAATGAGGATTATGTTTCCAAAAGAAAAAAAAGGAAGCAAACAATTTACTCACAAATCCCAAACAACACAACGGGAAAATAATCCCGAGTTATGAACAACTGAGTACTTAGAAGGGGACACAAAAACTAAGTAACAAAATAAACTAATTTCTTAAAAAGTAACATGTATTTTAAAGAAGAATATCAACAAGGAAGATGAACGAACCCTATTGATTTGCATCAATGCGGAAGGCTCTCCTAGTTGTCGGGGAGAAGGTCGCTTGTAGAAGGAGCCTGTCACCCACAGCGTGACGGGGACCTCAGCACACCGCACTGCCTCGGGAGCCCGGCAAGCTCACTCTGCCAGCGCAGCCCGGCACGGCTCTGCTCTCTACGTCATCCGTGATGGGCCACCGACACTATGAAAGTCACCTTTAATGTCTGTGTGCTATAAAACCATACAGAAACACAATCCAGCCTGCTAGGGGGGCCCAGGAGGTTGAGGCAGGAGGATCTCCACAAGTCTGAGGCCAGTCTGGACTTCATAGTGAGACCTTGTCCAATAAATAAGTAAATAAATAAAGAGGCTGGGGATGTAGCTCAGTGCTTTTCTGTGTTCAATCCCCAGTACTATCTTAAAAAAGAAAAGAAAAAAGAAACTGTAGGACAAATACAAAATTCAGGATTGGAGTTACTTCTTGGCAAGAGGAGTTCACAGCCATGCAAATGACATTTTATTTCTTAAATAGGAGACTAAAACAATTAAGTACTTATGGTCTGAATTTTTTTTTTTTTTTTTTGGTACTGAGGATTGAACTCACAACCTCACGCTTGCCAGGCAGGCACTTATGCCACTGAGCTAAATCCCCAGCCCTATGGTCTAATTTTTTTAAATTAAATGTGCATATCACATGTGCATGTGACACAGAGAGACAGAATGACAGAGACAGAGACAGAGCGCACTAGAGCTCTGAGCCAGGAATCTGAAGGAAGTACTTTTACTCCTGGTTCTGCCAGTGACCTGCAGGACCCCCCACCCCTGAATCCTGGCTCCTCACCTGGGGAGGACTGAGGGGCCACTCAGCTCTAACTGCTGAACTGAATTCAACCAAAGGGCGTGGAACCCTCTGGCTCTGATCAGTGCCGCTGTACACACAGTCTGAACCGCATTCAGACAAACCTTCAGACCTGCTCTGCACACACCGGGCAAGGGACACACAGGAAGGGACCACACCCTCCTCCTCGGGCTTCCTCAGCCTTGGACAGGGGAGGTGGCAGCTGCCTGGCCAGGGTTAGAAAGGCCAGTGAGAGCCAGGAAAGCAGGGACAAATGTAAGTGACCCAAGACAAAATAAAATATAGATTATTTTATGCAATCATGATATTCCTGAGGTGGATAAAATAACACTATACTCAAGGGTATAAAACTGTCTGGAACAAACCCAGGATCATAATTCAGAACAAGCACCTTAGGAATAATACAATGCACATTCAATTTTTTGATCAATCTTGTCTGGTACATAAATTTTATATTCACTTAAAAATAAATGACATCTCTTCTAAGCACATTTTAGGTAATGATTTTTATGCTACAAATTTGAGCCAAACACTTGTTAGAAAGCCTTTTTAAAAATTCAAATCTCACTAGTGGTGGTAATACAGCTCTGTAATCTCCAAACTCGGGAGGTTAAGGCAGGAAGATTGCCACAAATCCAAGGCCAGCCTTAGGTACCTAGTGAGTTCAAGACCAGCCTAAACTAAAATAGCAAGAACTGGCCAAAAAAATAAATGAATACATCCTCCCCCTAGTGCTTTGTTTTGTTTTGTTTTTTGTTTTTTTTTAACTTTTTGAGACAGGGTCTCACTACGCAGTTCAGGCAGCCTTGAGCTCACTGTGTAGTCCAGGCTGGTCTCAAATTTGCAATGATCTTCCTGTCTCAGCCTCTGAGTGCTGGGATTACAGGTGTGGGCCACTATGCCCAGTTTTCTTTTTGAGTTTGTGCTTCTCCCCACCACCACCACCACCACCCTGTCTCTCTTTTTCCTGTACCAGGAATCATACTTATGACCTTGCATGTGCCAGGCAGGTGCTGCATCCAAACTATATCCCCAGCCCTGTGCGTCTCTTTAAATCTTAGCTTCCAAAGCATTATCTGTGCAACGGCACTGTTAAATGAGTGTTCTGCCCCTGTCTCCCTACTCCTCAGATCCCCCACATTCTGACTGCTTAGTAGGATTGTAGACAGCAGGAAAATGAACAGCAGTGTCATTCCTAAACTGTCTGTCCTTGCGGGCCAGCCAGCAATCCAGCTCCTTAACAGGTATCCCTTTGTTAAAAGTAGCTGAAATCAAGCAAGGAGAGAAGAGTCTCTGAATAACAGATAAGCTTCTACCTCTGAAATCATCCAGGGCTCCCCCATGGCCTCTGCCCTGCAAACTTGTTTCCATTTCTTTTTCACCTCAAGAGAAACAATCAGAATTGTTTCTGAGTCTTCCCTGAAGACACAGATTTGCCAATTCTGTGGACATACAGTTAAGATCAGACAGGAAGGCTTCCTATCATGTGCGCAAGAAAGGAATTCGCCTTTGTGTAACTGAGTTTCCTCTGTTGTTATTTGTGGCATGCACGGTGATTCCATTAGAAATTTATCTGCCCTTCATATAAAACTTTCCTATTTCTGAGATTACTTTTTCTTTAGTATTATCTTTCTAGCTCATTGCAATATTTAGAAATTATTACTTTCCTATAATGATTTAAGTCCCACAATGTATCTGTCTCTTATCTCTATAAGTACAAAATTATTTTCTTTTCAAGGAATTTCAAACTAAGAAATATGTTTCCAGGCCAGGGATTTAGCTCAGCAGCATAAGCGCTTGCCTAGCAAGTGTGAGGTCGTGAGTTCCATCCCTGGTATCAAAAAAGAACAGAACAGAACAGCAAAGCTTTCCTTCTGCCCAAGCCCTTCCACGGGAACAGGCACGGTGGCTCACACCCGTAATCCCAACCCTCAGGAGGCTGAGCAGTACATCCATGAACTGCAGGAGAGCCTGCGCTACTGAGCAAGAGCTTACCTTAACAACAGAACGAACAAGAACAAAATGACAAACTTTCCCGGGACGCTACTCCTGGCCTTACCCCCAACCTCCAGAACACACAGGGCACACCCTTTAATAAGGGGCAACAGGCGGGGAATATACAGCTCAGCGCACAATGCCTGCCTGGCAAGTGCAAGGTCCTGAGTTCAATTCCCAGTACCAAAAAAAAATAACCAGCAACATATAATCCCAACTTTCCCGGAGGCTGAAGCAGGAGTATCAGAAATGTAACCGCAGACTGGGCAATGTAGAAAGATCCGGTGTCAAAAGAAACAGGGCTCAACTGTAGCTTAGTGCAAAGAGCCTGGAGTCAATCCCTGTATGGAAAGAAAGAAAGAAAGAAAGAAAGAAAGAAAGAAAGAAAGAAAGAAAGAAAGAAAGAAAGAAAGAAAGAAAGAGAGAGAGAGAAAGACCAGTTGCTTTATGCCCTCCTCATTGCTGAACAATTAGAACATGCCTAAAAAAATGTCTTACATATTTCATATTATTACTGCCAGCAGAACCAAAATAATGGTTCTGAAAATAATGAAGGATATTGAAAAGTAGGATTTCTAAAACAAGAGAAAAATCTGTGAAACTTTTGAGGAAAGCTGACCAACCAGATGGCACTGAGGTTTGTGTTTTACACCTGGCCCAGCACACTTCTGACAACCTACAGTGTAACAAAAGTGAAATTCCCCTGGTGTTCCCAGCTGCAGCCTGCCGATATAACCAGGTAAATATTCTCCAGACAAAGGCAACCAAAACTGAAGTACTCTATTTGATGAAAATGATAAAACAGGGTCGCAGTTTAGCTCAGCAGCACAAGTTCCTGCATGGCAATCACAAGGTCATGAGTTTGATCCCCGGTGCAAAAAAAATTAAAAAAAGATGAAACAGTAGTATTTGTTTATTAACCTGTGTCAGGCCCTTTACACGTACCATAATCCTCTCTTTTATAAGAAATAGATACAAACTGAGAGTGGTGGCACACACCTGTAATCTCAGCACTTGGGAGGCAGGAGGATCCCAAGGACAGCCTGGGCTACATGGTGAGACCCTGTCTCAAAAACACAAAAGACAAACACAAATGATACAAACCTACCTCAGGGAAATAGGTAACCAGCAACATAGGCATTTCAGGGTCAGAAGCCATGTCCTGAAATACAACACAAGAACCCTCCGGGTGGGCAGCGTGGATCTAATCCAGTTATTCACCCTACGGCTCTGTAGAGAAGTTTACTACAGGTGACATTATATGAGCTTTCACGGCACAAGTGAACACAGATTAACCTAGTGGCCAAAGTAAACCAGGGCTACCCTCATGTCTCCTCTCAGCTCTGCTATGCCCTGTCTCATTTAAAAAGGAAAGAGAAAAACACAAACATGTTTTTGCCTAATGTTGCAGTTCACTGGCAAACCTGTATCACAAATTAACCAGCAGAACTGGTTTAGCAACAAATGAGAAACCCGAGGTCTCTAAATTCTATGAGAGGGTAGTCACAGATCTCAAAGGCGATTCCAGAGCCCTATGGGAGGTTAAAGTTGATGTGTACCGGGCTTGCCTCTAAAACACTTTCCTGAAAACTCAGTACCAAAACTCTAATACCAAATATCTAGGTGAAAAAGGAAATGTTCAAAATCTTTGACTAGTTACTATGAAGTGTCCAAGAGTTTAGAAACATGCAACTGTCCTCAGAGATCATTACTGAGGGAAAGACGTTGAGAATAGAAAGTGAAAATAATATGGGAGACACTGTGTGTGTGTGTGTGTGTGTGTGTGTGTGTGTGTGAGAGAGAGAGAGAGAGAGAGAGAGAGAGATTTGTATAATGACCCAAAAAATAAAAATTTAAAAGCCACTTAAAGTCTGTATTAAATTCTTACAGACTTTTGTCTGTATCCCTGACCCTAACCCAGGGTCCACACATTTTCTCATCTAAGAAAGGAGAGACAAAGAAAACTGCAAAATTCTTTGTCCAGCTTGACTCTTCAATTCCATTAAAACAGGGTTCATTAGATGAAGTTTGTACCTACTGTGACCCAAATGTTTCTATTTCATTGGAAATAAGAGGAAAAGGGCCAGGACTATAGTTCAGCGGAACAGCACCTGCCTGGAGAGCAGGAGGTACTAAGTCTTGGCAAGGGGAGAGAGACAGAGACAGACAGACAGACAGACAGACAGACAGAGGGAATCTTAAATGACTCCAGCATTTAGGCAGCAAGGAAAAGAACATCATTAGAACATGAGAAATAAGATGGAAAATGAGGCTCTCTGCACCAGGCAGGTGACAGGGACAGCCACGGGCAGAGGGGACTTTCCTCGGAGCACAGAAACCACAGGGCTGCACGTGAGTGCAGGCGGCAGGGCTAGGCCACCCTGGGGAGTCCTGGCCACCTCCAGATCTGTTCACTCACCTGTTCTCATAAACTGCAGACAACACTAAACATGAGAAGTGCTCTGAAAATGCAATCAATGTTTAAGCCAGGCTGGCGGCACGTGTCTGTAATCTCAGCATTCAGAGACTGAGGTGGGAGAATCACTGCAAGTTCAAGACCAGCCTGAACTACATAGCGAGACCCTGTCTCAAAACAACAACAATTTAAAGGATCAAGATGGTGCCACACTGATAAAATTGGCAGGTAAATATTTGCAATGACTAGACAGACTTCAGTCCCAATGGAAAGGGAAGTCTAACTCCTATCAAAACCCTTTATTTGATGCAAACACTTCTAGGTACACACTGTAGTAATATAAACCTGGAGACAACTACAAGTAAGAGTAGAACAACTTGACCCCGTGGGCAGCGCTTTTCTACAGAATTCTCTTTCCCTGCACATCACAGCAGGCCTCAAGCTCCATTAACTCACTTCTTAGAGCATAACTAACAGAGCACCAAACTTGCAGACTGACGTGGCAATTCCAAATACCAAGCCCACTCTTCAAACAGAAGCCAACTTTTCCTCCATTATGAGATGTATGTGCCACGTTATTCTTGAAACTTATGTGGCTAAGAAAAAGAACATCAAACACATAATAAAGGAACTGAAGACAGTAGAATAAAAAACTCTTACATATATAGTTGAGAACTACATACTACTATCAATTTTCCTTTTTCTTCAGTGAACTCTATTAATGAACCATGTTCTTGCCAGCATGGTAGCAACACACCTGTAACACTCAGGAGGCCCAGGCAGGAGGTTAACGGTGAGTATGAGTCCGCTCTGGGTTATACAGTGAGTTTAAGGCCAACTGAACTGCATAGTGTCTCAAGGGGAAGAGAAGCCTTACGGCTCCTGCCCCAGCCTGGGGCTCCGCTGCCCGTGGCTGGAGCAGACTCAGCGATCGGCAGTTGGAGCCCTGGCACCACTGCATGAGGTCTCTCCTACATCTCTTGGAACCTTTTTCTGACACACAGTGCAAAGCATGCACCTGCCTTCCCCTGCCCCCCACGACACGATGAGCATACAGCCCAAACTTTCGTGGACTCAGCCCTCCACCATCTCCCCTTCTTTCCCACCACACCCTGCCATACATCTGTGCCCTTCTGCAGCCTCCAATCTGCTCTCCCCCCACTCCATTCATAAAAACACAGGACACCCAGTTACCCATTCTCAGCTCAAATGTGTTCCAAGGTGAGCTCCACCTTCCCAAAGTGGGTGTGTACCACCATCTCTGCTCCCTGCATGCCTGCAGCCCCTCACCGGAGCTGCCATAGCACCTCGACATCCCAGGCCCCCAGTGGCAGTCAACGGGGAGGCCCTCTCTCCCAGGGGTGAAGAACCGGAGATCTCATCTGGGTCATTTCTGCCCCTCAGTCCCCACCCCCTAATGTTTGGGCGCTGCGCGAACTGAACACAGTAACTAACATTTACTGCCAGTGGCTACTGCCTTGCCGTGACCTGCATCTCAGTAACAGGGCAGAGGCTCCCTACAGCCTGTGGCATGTTTGCTGGACCTTCACTCCAAGGGTGCACAAGCTGACCCAAGTAACACGGCTACTATGTGACAACGCCGGAATCTGAACAAAGGGAAGGCTGACTTCAGAAACCATGGCTTACATATGTCATGATAGCACAGACACCTGCACAATTCACTTTTGGTTTTTTCTCTGGGTATCAGGACCTTGCACTTGCCAGGCAGGTGCTGTGCCACTGAGCTCTATCCCCTGCCATTTTCATTTGTTTTTGAGACAGGATCTCGCCATGTAGCCCAGGCTGGTCTTGAACCTGCAGTGATCTTCCTGCCTCAGCCTTCCCTGTCTCTAACAGAAACATGTAAGGAAAACGACTGCTGCTGAAACCCCTATGAATTACATTCTGTCAGCTGATGTAGCCCCCATGGGTTTTCCAGTCCAGGAGCCTCAATGGGCAGACTCAGAGCATCTCAGATTCACTACTTCTTCCCTGTCCTGTCTCCCACCTAGCACTCCCACTCCCCATCCCCCAGAAAAAAATTCACAAGAAAACTGCTTTAGAAGACAGGGACAGGAAAAGCATTCAGCCCTTCAGTGCACTGCACACGTGAACAGTAAGTCTGCAAGTTACCAGGCGCGCGGAACCTGAAAGAACACGCTGGATCATTTCAAAACACACTCACCCGATCAGACCTGAGCCCGGCAGCCGTTGCTAAGAAAACACAGGGCCAAATGCAAGTCGATGGGGTGAGTCATGGGGAGAAAGGGGCGAACGTTTCTCTGTGGCTCCAAACGTCACCACCAGGAGTCTGTAACTAAATCAGCTTAAAAACACTCCCGGGTGTCTCTCCTTCCAGACCAGAAGGAAATATAACCAGTTCTGGATGAGACACTTTTATAAAATTAATCATTAACCAACAAAGCTGAACCTTCCTGCAGTGAAGAAAAAAACAGTACAGACTCCAAAGGTAACATTCTTTTAAACAAAGATCTACTAACAGAGGGCAAGTTCTTGCTTCATGGCACCAACTCAGTGACTGTGATGGATAGTCTGTCAAGAGGATGCTCGAAATCTTTCTTCACTGACAACATAAAGGTGCTAAGAACACACATGCAGTGTGTAGCTCAGTGGTAGAGCATTGCCTAGCATGCCGGAGGCCTGGAAGGGTCAATCCTAGTCATAAATAACACACATGCTCAACTTTCCAATAAACAGAATTTATAATAGTCATTCCTTTTTTTTCCCTAAATCGCCAGCTCAAATTTTTTACCTAAAACTTGTAGCATACATCATACTATCAAATAATCCCATCCTTCATGGGTTACAATGTACAATAGAACAGCTTAGAGATGTTTGAGTTGTGGGTTATTGGGGTTTTGAGGGGAGGTGGCTTGAAGAATGATCTTGGACAGCTTTATGCATTTTGTTGAAATTTATACTTAAGACAAAAATTTCTCCTGAGTAGTTAGCACTTTTAAATGAAAGTTAGTTAATGCCAACAGTGTGACTTTTTTTTTTTTTTTTTGACAAGGTCTCACTCCACAGTTCAGGCTGGCCTCAAACTTGCTTATGTAGCCCAGGCTGGCAGAGAACTCTTGGATGATTCTCCTGCCTCAGCCTGCCAAGTGCTGGGATTACAAGTATGCACCACCATGCCCAGCTTGTGTGACCTGTTAATTCATGGATTACACAGACGTAGCTCAGCATGAAGATCTTCTTGTAAATGATACCGTCAGTATTTCTTCTGTATAACACACTTGTGCTCCACCAAAGCATGAGAAAAGTGTGTTTGTATAAATCAAATCTGCCCTCTCCCTCCAAACATAAGCATCACACAACCTGATCCCAGATAAAATGTTATCATGAACTCTGAAGCAAAAAAAAAAAAAGAAACCTAAGGAGTATGCTCAAATGTTACCAGGAATCTGTAACTAAATCATCAGCCTGTACTTATAAACACTCCCAGGTTTCTCTCCACTAAGATGAGTGGATTTTTGTTGTTCAGTGGCTAAGCACACACTCTACCAACAAGCTATATCCCCCACCCAAGGGCTTTTAAAAAGTGCTATTATCCTGACCTGCCTTGCGCCTCATCTTCAAATGAGATGACGTAATTATGGAAAAACAATTCCTTTTTTGGAGGAGGGTACTGGCCCTCAAACTCAGGATCTTGTGCTTGCCAGGCAGGCTCTTATGCCACTGAGCTATATACTCAGCCCCTGGAAGAAAAAAATTCTTAAATGTACAGGTGAAACTGCACCAAAACCTTCAAAGCTTGTTAATACTTATCCTCTCCCACTCCCCCAAAACTTGCTTTTCAAATTAAAATTTTCCCTCAAGTACAGCAACTGCACTTTATAGCAGGGCACAGGTGTATTTTTTCACTATTTTGGAATTCCCTCTGCAAGTACAACGCATACTGTGATAGTGGATGTACAGATCCCCACCGTGGTAGCAGCTGTATTTTGTTCTTGTGTACTTATTTTCAATGCCTCTCACACCACAGAAATAGACGTACACTTGTGTGTGTCTGCATTGGCTGTTTTGTTTCACACACCTTGCTTTAAAAACCTTTTATGTAAATGAGCTCTCAACAAACTTTATCTACAATTGATATGATTCAGTTTAAAATTTGTATCTGGCACCTTAATATCCCAGATAATTCAAAGTCCAATTATTTATGGGTGAAATGATATATGAAATTTGCTTCAAAATACTTCAGTGAAAGGCAAGGGTATAGATGCAACCAGACAGGCAGGATTTGACAATTACTGGCACTAATGTTTATGCAAGAATTTGTTTTAGGATTATCTCTGCTTTTGAAATTCTTCAGGATAAAATTTTTAAAACCAATTTCGTTTTGCCCCAGTGCCAAACACAACTTCACCATTTTTAATTTGTTCCACTTACACTGCAAGTAGCATTTTTCATTAGCGCTGACCACTGCTCTACACCAGTACCGCATGCGGAGACTTCAGGGGCTGGGAATAAATCTCAGAGCCCGTCTAGCCCACCGGTGAGCGTCAGAATCACCAGATGCCCTGCCCACGCTGAGGGTCTGTGTCCACAGCCGGGCCGTGCTGGTCTCCAGCCACACTCAGAACCATGCTCCGACTGCCTCCCTCTCATGCTGCTCTGGTCACCAGACACTGCCCAGGCCAGCGCAGTCCACAGCCGAGAGGTCTCTCTCTGCCTGCCGGAGAGCTGGCAAAGGACAGCGGACACAGACCTTCACCCAAGTGAAGAGCCTGGATCCCAAACAAGCTGACCTGTGGGATGAGCTGAAGTCAGACAGAGAGCAGCTGCTACTGAGGACAGGCCGAGCACACTGGCAGTTACCTAGAAGACTCAGCGCACTCTGGGACCAAGACAAGGAGCTGCCTATTTTAGAGGGATTCCAGAATTGCATCTCAGGCTGCAGTTTCTAATCAAATGGGGGCACTGATATGTACAAGCTTGAGGTTCGCTTTACTCATGTGCATTTCTCCCGACTGAGGAGCTACAATCAAGTGCTTTCAACTCACCATTAAAAGTGGGCAAGGGTTGCAAACTTAGTTTTCAGAGTCACTCTGGTCTGGAAATGTCAATGTGGACTGATCACCGCCTTCTACCACCTAACCCTGCTTGGAGGAAGGAAGAGAAACCCAGTACCCAGCACCCAGCACCCATCCTGTGTGGAGAGCACTCTGGCTCAGGGTCTGCTTATCCAATGTTCAAGTGCCCTGAAAGATCTTCCTATTGTAATAATCATTTGCTCTATGACAATTCAGTAGATTTAACTCAAGAAAATGAATTATACTGATTTCTGCATTTCATTTCCTTCAAGGTTAACTTTATAAGCTAGAATATGCAGGGGAATTCAATAAACTGAATACGAATTCTTATTTAACCAGAAAATAAAGATTATATAACCAATATACCTGTGCATATGCATATATATATATATATATAGTTTCTATATTGTTATTTTTTATCTTGTTAAAAGGTGATGAACTGCTGGGTGTGGTGGTACACACCTATAATCCCAGCACTCAGGAGGCTGAGCCAACAGGGTCACCGTGCATTTGAGGCCAGCCTGGGCTACACAAACAAATTCAAGGCCAGCCTAGACTCACTACATAGCAAAACCCTGTTTCAAAAAACAAAAGAAGAAGAAAGATAATTAGCTACTCAAAAATAATAATAAGGCAATAAAGGTTTTAGATGAAAAGTAAAATATGTGACAACACAAGTCAGGGAAGCAGACATACACTATTACGTGGTTTTCATACTGTACGTGACATGGTGTGTTACTTGCAGAGAAACTGCAATGTGCCACAATAATTACTAATACAATATAAAATAATGATAGCCAATGGGCCAAAAGAAAGGCTATAAAATGGAACCATAAAAAAGATCAATTCAAAGACAGTAAAAGAAGAAAAGGGAACAAAAAGAAGATGAGAAAAAATAGAAAACAAGATAACAGATATAAACCTAACCATACTGATTGCTTCAAATGACCAAATGTTTCAGTGAATAGGCAAAAACTGCCATGCAGGAAAACTGCAATGCCTTCGAAAGTCCACTCCTTTAGCATAGGTTGCACATAGTCATGTCTTTCTGAAAAAAAGAGTCTGCCGGGCCTGGTAGCACATGTCTGTAATCTCAGTGCTTGGGAGGCTGAGGCAGGAGGATCTCTGCAAGTTTGACACCAGCCTTGCCTACACAGTGAGTTCAAGGCTGGTCTGAACTACATAGTGAGACCCTGTTTCAAAACAAGCAAGCAAGCAAGCAAAAATCAAATGAAAGGAAAGTCTGATTTTGGTTGGGTTGGCACACTTATAATCCCAGCACCCAGGAGGCCAAGGAGGAAGATCCCAAAAATAACTTAGAATCAGACATTTCTTTTCCAGTGGTGAGGGTCGAGCCCATGACCCTACACTCCACTAGGTAAGTGCTCTAGCACAGAAATACATTCCCAGCCCAAATCATATGCTTTCAACATACGTGATGTCATACTGTGCATGGGTAACCCTTTATTTAGTGGAAGAAAAGAGGGCTTAGCTCACAGGTCAGTAATATACATGAAAACAAGCCTTCTGATTGTTCTGGGTTTTATTTTTTTAAAGCGAACACAGTGAAGCTCTGGAGAATAAGCTACTGCATTTAATTCTGACATTATTCCTTAATTAAGGTGCAGCTAATGCTGTAGTATTTTCTAATAATCATGAGGGGAAATACTCGGTCTTCCCAGTGTGGCCTATCCCACTCCGGGAAGAAGAGGGGCTCCCCTTCCCCCCAGCCCCAGAGCAACTGCTTCCCCCAGAGCCAGGCACAGGCCACGGGGCAAAGTCCCCTCCCAGGACTGACAGAGACTGACCAGGGTGGGGACTACGTCTTCCAGGCTCAGCAGAGGTAACTAAGCGTCTTGGGGTGACCAGCAGGGCCTCCTGCCCTAGGCTGCTCTTCACCGTAAAGATACTCACGTTGCCTGTGCCCATGGGTGTTTCAAGCCCTGCCACAGGGCCAATGCGTGCACCCAAGCATTAGCGTGATTCTTGTAAGCGCCCTCGCAGTCTGACCATCACCCCATCACCGAGTTCTGCCCTCCTCTGTGGACAGTGCTCAGACACAATGACCCCCTTTCTTGAGGTTCTAATAATTCCCACACAGCCACGCTTTTCCCTGCCTCGGGCCTCTGTACATCACATCCTCTGCCTGCTCTTCCATGCCTGCCTCTTCTCCACGGCCCCAGGTCATGACAGCACAGCCAGTTCCTTTCCATCCTCAAGCCTTGACTTTCTCTTATTCATTGAGACCAGGTCTCACTCACTACGTGGTTGAGGAAGGCCTTGGACTCACATATAGTTTAGCTTGGCCTCGAATTCTCCATCCTCCTGCCTCAGCCTTCCAAGTGCTGAGATTACACCACCACACCTGGCTCAAGTCTGCACTTCGCTGCTGGCCATACAGAGAGGCCTTCGGTGGCCCAGTAAGGAGGAGGATCACTGGCTACTCCATGTTTCCGCACTCCGTTGTTCTCTGCTTTCCATTCATGCACAGTCATCCAACATCCGCAAAGCATGGACTCTAGGCCAGGCACCGCTCCAGATTCTAATGGCTCAGCTGTGAGTAACACAACTCTGCAGGAGTGTGCGGCCTACTGGGGGGAGAGACGGTCAACAAGTGTGCAGCGCACAACGTGTCAGGCAGCCTGAGAGCTACAGGCCAAAAAAAAAAAAGGCATGAGGGGGACGCAAAGTTGGGAGTGCGGCTGAGATTTTGAATCCAGGGGTCAGCAAAGGCTCCCTGTGATGTAACATGGAGAAGGAGATGCGGACGCAGGAGATGGAAGGATTCCAGGAAGAGCCCTTGTAAGTTCCACAGCCCTCCAAAACAAGCATGGTGGCAACACCTGCAATGTCAGCACCCTGGGAAACTGAGGCAGGAGGCTAACAAGCTCAAGACCCTGTCTGTCTGGGAAAAGAATGCAATAAAGCAATAATCCAATAACTAAACAAATACTAAATAAATAGCTTCATTGGCTGTTGATGTAAGAGTAAGAGGCAGAGAATCAGGTCAGAGCAGGAAGGTGGCAGAGTAAAGGGGCCTTTGCAACTCAGCAAAGGCCACTCTGGGGCACTGTCACACCTAAACCATCACTTGGTGGGTGTCCACAGAAGGGACTTGGTTTACACTGCAGTCGTGACTAGCTGAGTGACATTTTATTTCCTTCCTGCTTTCTCCAAGATATAAGAGACCTGAAGCTTCCCTAGGAACCATTCCAATTCCAGCATCTAGCACAACACATTGTAGAAACTCATACAGAGGAGTAAGGTCACAGGTTCTATATTAAATATTTACTGGTACAAAATAAGGGCTCCACATGAGCGAGAGGCGACTGGTATTCTCTGTATCCCAGCACGGTGCCAAGCATACAGCAGGAGCTTGTTTGAGTAAATGAATGATTTCGTGAAATAACTGAAACCTACACTTAAAACGTATGATGAATAATAAATAAATAACTTGCCATCCATCTTCTGTATCACTTACGAAAATGGAACTGATTCAGTTTTTTAGGTTTTCCATTAAACTCTCACTTTAGGCTACGGAGAACATTGCCTAAAATACACCCGTCATTGTGACTGTTTTTCATCCCAAGCAATATCCTGCAACACCATCAGCACAAGTCTAACGAAATCGCTAACAGGGTAAACACGCACATGATTTTTCAAAATAATCTTAATGCACCAGGCTAGCAGACCCAAAAGACTTCGATTTTGTTCTTTATTCAAATAGAAGCTCATTAACTGAGACAGGTGGACAAAGACCTGAGCACCCCCCACCCCCGCCAGCACCTAATGCACCTGTTACCCCGGCCCAGAGCGGCAGTCTCAACAGTTTCCCAGAAAGAAAACCAGAGAATCGGTCACACACACACACACACACACACACACACACACACACTCCCGTCCCTGGTGACATTTCCGGCGTCTCAGGGGTATGCACCCGAGTGTCAGGGGCCCAGGTGTGGCTGCCTGGACTCCCCATTCCAGAGTGACCAAAGCCACCCTGCCCTGACCGCCCAGGGTCTGCCACGCGGCCCTCGGCGCTAAGAAAACTTTTGGGGAGGCAGACGCAGCCGCTGCTCCCCTCCCGGCGGCTCTGCCTGGCGGGCGCCTGCACACCCAGCGCCGGGGGCTTCCAGCGCCAGCTCTCTCCACCCGGGGAAGGATTTTAAAGAACTTTCGCAAAGCTCGGGCGTCCGCAGAGGCCACCGCGAGCCCGGACGCGCGCGTCCACCTAGGAGGCGGTTCAGACCGCCCCGGGCGGCGCCTCCCTCCGCGCGCGCGCCGTTTTTCAACCCGGGAAAAATAACCCGAGAGGAGACGGTGACACGCTCAGACCCCACAGGCCATTTCAGACAACAAAGACCCCCAGCGATCAACAGGGAACTGGAACCCCGGCTGGCCAGCGCCACCCCGCCCGCGCCCGCCGCGGTGCCCGTGTGCCCGGGGGGGGTCCCCGCGCCCCCTTCCGAGCAGCCCGGCCGCGGCGTCCCGACCCGAGGAGGCTCCGCGCCGCCCGCGCCCTCAATCACTGCCCCGCGACGCGTTCAAAATCTTTCCCGCCCAGGCGTGACGCAAGGAGGCCAGACAATCCGCCGAGCCGGGCGCTGGGCCTGGGCCCCGCGGGGCGGCCGGGGGACTCGGGCCGCGCCACCCACGCGCGCCCCGCCGAGCCCTTCCCGAGCGGGGAGCAGCGCTGGGCCGGAGCCCGGAGTGACACAAAGAAGCCGGAGACCGACGCCACCGCCGGCCCCGCCGCCCCGAGCGCCCCGCCCGCGAACAAGTTTGCAGCGCCTCGCGCACCCCGCGCACCCCGCCCCGCGGCCGCGCTCGGACCCGGGACCCCGGCCCGGCCCCCACCCCGGTCCCCGGCCCGGCCCCCACCCAGGCTCCGCGCAGCCCCGCCCGAGCCCGCCCGCCCGCTCCGGGGCGCCCCGAGCTGGGGCCCGCGCCGCGCTCACCCCGCCGCCGGCCAAGGCCGCCTAGGTCCGCGTCGGCTGCTCGGAGCCGCCGATCCCCGCTGGCTCCGCCCGTCCGGCCGCGGCTCCGAGTGCAGCCGGGTGCGCTCCGCTCGGGGGCAAGCGGCGGCCGCAGACCACGCCCCGCCCGCCGCGTCCCGCGCTCGCCGCTCGGCGGCCAGAGAGGGGCGCGCGGGGAGCCGGGGCAGCGCCGCCCCGCGCCGCAACTTTCTTCCCGGGCGCGGGCGGGGGCCGTCTTGGGGTGCTGCTCGGCGCCCGGCCTCCCTCGCGGCGGGGCGGAGGTGGCAGCTCACCGGCGGGTCGCGGATGCTTGGGCCTGGCAGGCGGGGAGAGAGCAGAGGTGCAGATCTGCTGCCCGATCCCGATCTAGGCGCGGCGGCCTCCCGGGCCCTTGCAAAACGAGGGATTTTGAAGAAAAATCGGAATCTGTTTTTTATGGGGTCGCCCAGGGATCCGGACCGCGGGATCGACGGGACGCCAAGCGCAATGCTGTCCCTCCCCGCCTGGGGGCGCGGCGAGGGGAGCTGCTCAATCCAGCGACGCAACTGCGATCAGCTGGGTGGAAAACTCTGCACACTGGTGGGGAGCCGCCCTGCAGGTGCTGAGCTGATTCCCCAGCACGTGACTCAACCCGCTGCACCCCGTATGATGGCGCCTGACTCCCACCCACCTCCTGCGCGGTGCTATTACAGTATCGTTGAGGCGCTGGGACCCCACGCAAAAGCCAGCACCTTGGAGTCTGTACTGGAGGGGACAGCCTCCCTCCGGCCTAGGCGAACAGTACACCCATGAGCTCCATTCCCACTCCTTTAGTTTTACCTTGAGTCAGGATTTCACTAAACTGACCAGGGTGGGCTCCAGTTCTCCATCCACAGCAGCCTCCTGCGTCAGCCTCCTTAGACCTGGGATTGTAGGCATGCGCCACTGCATTGAACCCAAACTTTGTTTCTCGTCGTAATTCTCTAAATTGTACTGTGTAAGAACTCTTTCCACAGCATTTACATTGTATCAGGTAATTACAAATCATATAAAGATCATTTCAAGTCTATAAGAAGCCGGGCATGGTGGTGGCACAGCTATAATCCCAGCATCAGGAGGCAGAGGCAGGAGGATCACCAGGAGTAAAAGCAAAATAACAATAATAAAGTCAATGAGAGCGCCAGGTGTAGTGGCACACGCTCTGGAGGCTGACACAAGAGGATCGCTGTGAGTTCGAGGCCAGCCTGAACTATTTTGCCTCGAAAAAGTTCAGGGAGGATGTATATAAATTTTATGCAAAGACTACACCTTTTTGTGTAAGTCTTGGGTATCCTCAGCTACGGTGTCTGCAGGGAGTCCTGGAATGAATCGCCATGGATGCCGAGGGTCGGTGGTACTTGCATAGAAGTGGATTCCAGGATGACCATGGAGGCTGTGGGGGAATCAGAGCGGTGGTGCAGGAGACCCATGCAAGGTGTGGCACTGAGCAGGTGCACCCCGGGCCGCTCAAGCTCAGTCCCATTGCAGGGCGCAACTGGGGAGGCTTCATGGAATGTCACACCTGAGTGCTCCCCCAGCTTGGGAGGCTGAGACAAGAGGACCACAGATTTGAGTCCGGCCTGGACTAGGGAGAGTTCGAGATGCTTTCAAACAAACAAACAAATTTTTTAAATTACCTCACTATTACATTTATAAAAGCAATACATTTAAAGTATCTGTCAGGTTTCTACCACAAGTTAACATTTTAAAAGTCAAGATTCATATCTGTGGTGTGGCTGCAGAATTTTGCCTAGATTTCTCAGTTAAGTACGTGCTCATGGCCCAGACTAAACGATTAGGAAGAGAGATTAAAACCTTGACAGTTGAGTTAACTGTATTAACGTATTAAAGGAAGAAATAGCTGTAAATTGAAGCCACAACATAGAGCAATTACTTCAAAAATGTATACCTCCGTGACAATTTCAGAACTTTTCACCAAGACAATCCAGGTAAACTTTTGAAGCACAACTTTTGTTTGAGACAAGATCTTGTGAGATAATACAGGCTAGTCTTGAACTCACTATGTAGCCCAGGCTGGCCTCAGATTTGCAACAGTCCTCCTGCCTCAGCCTCCAGAGTGCTAGGATTGCCAAGTATATACCACCAAGCCTGGCTTGTGAAATGTGCATTTTATTGTGTGATTCTTCACCAAGCAACCTTGTCATTCCTTACACAATGAGGTTATCCCTCGCCATAGTTTCACTCCTTGGGCTGCCTAGCTTTGCATTATTTATGAATAATGGCCTGAGTCACGACAAAGGTCTATAAAGCAAGAAGAGTTCTGGTCCTGGAGTGTCTTCGTAGAACTCTTTTACCCAATAGGGTACACAGAAGTCAGTTCCAGGGAGTAATCAGGCTCCAGGCTTTCTAGAGCTATCAACAAGGGATCATTGATGACCCTTCACTGTCTTTTACTCATTGGTTTCCATTCTTTGTCTGTTGCCTTCTTTACACTCATCGTGACAAGAGTCTAGAGATGTAAGAAATCCTTTCCTAATTATCACTCTGTTGAGGTACCTGTGCTCAATTCTATTCAATTCTGAGTTCAATTTCTAGGACAGAAGAGAGAGAGAGACAGACAGACAGACAGTTGTTCCCCCTTGTGTTTGGTGCACTTACAAGAATCCAGAACCCAGTGTCTCAAAATGTTTTTAGAATAGAGATTTCTAATTATTTGTGGTTTCTCCCATAGATACCAATTTGGGTATTAAGTTAATGCCTACTTTTAATCAGCAAACAAGACTAAATAGCAAGAGCAATAAAACAAATCCTTTATACTTTGAAGTGAAGATTTTAAAAAGTATATAATGCTAAGCCAAACACAGACATGCCCAACTCTCTTGCTGCAGGACTCTGGGCATTGTAAACAGAGGGCTCATATCCACACAGCTCTGGGAGAGACAAAGTGTCACCGTGAACACAGCCACACCCACATGCTCCTGTGCACCAGACACCACTATAGTAAGATGAAAAGTTTCACAGTGTCACCTCTCGTCTCAGCTTGCATTTACATCAGGCCTCTGTACTTACAGTGGACGATCCGCTGGGGCAAACAGCCCACCCCTGAGACTGCCACTCCACACACATTTTGCACGCTAATGAACTGAAAGTGCACCTAGACTTGCTGCACAACACACAGTGGCGACCTGGTGCAGACCTCGGAAGCAGACACTGTTCGCTCCAGCACACTGTAAGCAGCTGGTGGCCACAGAGTCACTGACGAAAACCACAACCTGAAACCCCCACGTGGGTCTGGTCACGCTCGTGCCACTCGGGGAGCCGAATCTGTCCGTTTGTTAAATCAGGCAACAGCTCCTCTCTGTCCTCACTTCATACAGGAGCTGCCTCCTGTCTGCCCCTTGGGTACCATGTGGAGAGCACAAAGTGATTTGTGACTGGTTCTCTGTGGTGGGCACAGAAGAGAGAGCCGCCGTCACACAGCATCACCTACAGCTCCGGCAGTGAGAGGAGGTGACAATGTGAAGCAGCCGGCTGGAGGGTCTGTGGAATTCAAACCAACACAAAGTGTCTCTGTTCGAAAAGACGGGAGCGGCATTCATTCTTCGGAGGCAGGGGGAGCCATTTCATGGTGTCCCCTCATTTTATTAACACTGATACTGCTAGAGACAAAAGGGGACGGGCTCACACGTCAATACCCCTCACTGGTGCCCATCTCTGCCTGTCTCAGGACGCAGCCTGTGAGCACATGTCCAAGTAGCTGGCCAGGAAAACAGCAGTGTTGTTTGTCCAAAAGTCCAATCACACCCTGGAAAGGCCTGGACCTCTTATCATGTTCTTGTCTCGTTTCCTGCCAGCCTGGAAACTAACAAGTGAATGTTGGCCGACTGTTTCCTTGGCTGGTGTGAGCCTTCTGAGGGTCGTCAGAAAATAAGGCATGGCAGAACTGTGCTATCAACCAAGTGCACTCTGGGGCAGTGCCGGAGTTCAGAGAAACTTGAAATTTTCAAAATAACACACTACGGTTAAATGAAGAGTATGTGTACAGTGCCTAGCCGGAGGCCCAGCAAGTGGTGAGTGTTTACCAAATAATAGCTGCTGATCCTACAGTTATTTCAGTGTTCATGGTGCTGAGATGGGTATTATTTCAAAAGCATTCTTATTGATTTGGTAAATTAAAGTACTGGGTTGATGACTGATTGATTGATTGATTGATTGATTGATTTTGAGACACTGTCTTACTCTAAAGCCCAGACTGGCCTCAAACATGGTGATCCTCCTGCCTCAGCCTCCCAAGTGTTGGGATTACAGGTGTGTGTCACCACACCTGGCTCTAAAGTACTGGATTTTAAAAGAAAACTACAACTAACCTCAGCCTCACAGAAAAGACAAGTGTTAGAAGAAAATATTTGCCCAATGGCCTAAAATCAATTGTGGCAGTCCCTGAATTGGAACCCCACAAGTGTTTAGTGGAGGTAAGTGCCTCGTTTAGAGATCTTGGTGTGTATCTTCTCATTTGTTGTGTTCTCCAGTGCAAAGTGACAGAGTAGCCACACTGCTCAGGTAGCAGTAAAAAGTAACAAAGGGCTGTAGCTCCATGGGAGAGCACTTGTCATGGATTTAGTCCCCAGCACCACAAAAATAAAACATTACTGTAATATGGAAAAAATGTGACACCCCTCTCAGATCAAGACAGGGCCAAATCATGCCAAGATAGAGAAAATCTAAGAAACATCAGTAAGGTAGACCTCATAGCTATGATATGTATTGAACTTTACATCTCAAGATATGAGTATATTTTATCTCAAGCATATATGGAACATAACATGTCATAAAGATACTCGGGCGTAAAATAAAGCAAATAGCCATTTTAATTAAGTAGCTAGCTATTAAATAATATAATAAACTGGAAACTAAAAACAAAATCAGAATGCAGACATTCGCACTCAGCAATTTAAAAGTGCCCTATTAAAGAACTGCTAGCTCAAATGAAAATATAATGCAAACTGAACCAGAATAATTTCTTTAAATAGTGACAGTACAAAGAAAAGAACAAATGAAATAGTGACACTAGAAACAACACATATTAGTCTATAAAAATAAATGTATGATTAGAGAAAAATTTCTAGCTTCGAATATTTACGTCACTAACCATTGCTGAGACCAGTCAGGCATGGTAGTGCAGACCTGTAATCCCAGCACTCTCGGAGGCTGAGGCAGGAGAGCAAAAGTTTGAACCCAGGCTGGGTAATTCAGCCCCTGTCTCAAAATAAAAAATAAAGAAGGGCTGGGGTTGATCTCAGGAAAAAGACCCTGGGTTTAATCCTCAGTGCTATGAGAGAAATATATTGTGGGAGTGTAGCTCAAAGCCCAGTGGCAGAGCACTGCAGGGCTCCGGGTTCAGCTCTAGTGCTGGGTGAAGGAGAAAGCAAGCTGGTGCTAACAGACACGCGAGCTGTTCTGCTTTCGTCATTGCATATTGCGTGCGTGTGTCAAAATATCATACTGCATCCCTGAAGAAATACAATTAGAATGTGCAAATTAAAATCTTTTTTAATTTTTAAAAACAGTTATTAGTGTATTTCTGCAGTACATAATGATTAGATTCATTGTGGAGAATTTGTATGTATCTACAACACGTTTTAATCTTTGCTTTTTTTTGAAACAGCAACCACTCCCCTGCCTGGTGAGCGGCTGTGAGCCTGCCGGTGCTTGGGCTGAGAATCAAACATCGTCCCACACACACCGGATTAGCGAGTGGGAGCCAGAGATCTAGACGTCTCTTGAGAAGTTGACCATATGCAATGTAGTAAATAGGGGGATTTCCTTCTACCATCTCTTTGAAGACAAATACTTTTATCACTGTTTTGCTTTGTTCTGATTAAATGGTATTGCTCTATACAATATTCTGCTTTGTGTTGTTTCATATTTTTCTAGGAATTTGTTTTGCTTTGTCTTGCTAAGTGTTTTTTTTCTTACCCTCTAATACCAAAAGGAGAGACGTACATGTAGAGACTCATGCATGCGTAGAACTTATAAACAGTTTGTGAGAACTGGTTATATAATGCATGATGAAAAGAACAACACATTACGGTAACTACTGTTAATATCTGGTTCTCTTGTCGTGAAGTGCTGTGTAGCTTACAGTGTTCTGTTCTGATCTGCTTTGTTCTGTCCTCTTTTGTTTTATTCTCTGTAAAATAAAATTTTTTAAAAAGTGATATGGGATCTCACTATGTAGCCCAGGCTGGACTCAAACTCACAGTGATCCTCCTGCCTCAGCTTCCCAAGTGCTGGGAATACAGGCATTTGCCACCACACTCAGCTAGGGGGACCTCAGATTTGAGGTCACCAGGATAATTTAGTGAGATTTTGTCTCAAAATAAAAATTAAAAGGATTGGGGTACAGCTCAGCTCAAGATGTTGGGTTCAGTCTCCATACTGAAGAAGACCAGGAGGAGGAGGGAGGAGGGAGGGAGACACAAGAGGGAAAGAAACAAAGAAGGAGCTATAATGACTTGGGTTTGTAGTTCAGAAGCCTAAACCAAAGTAAGTGAAGAAAAGGAAATGGAACAAAATGAAGATAAAACAGAAATCAAGTGTTGTCAAATGCAAATCAATACATAAGCCAACATGTCAATTATTTGAAAAAAAATTAGTGATCACTAATCCAAAAAAAGAAGAAAGTGTAAGTATTGAAAATAAGAAATGTTAACAGATATACTCATTTAAACATAAAATCAGACATTATGAAAGTACATGTGAAACCTATATTTAATGGTAATTAAACCCTGATCCAAATAGAGATAAAAACTTTACCACAAAATATAAAGATAACAAAGAATTATTCACAGAAGCTAGGATTACACACCTGCAATCCCAGCTCTCAGGAGGCTGAGGCAGGAGGATGAGTTTGAGGCCAACCTGAGCAAATTAGCAATTTAGCAAGAGCCTGTTCAGAGGAAAAAAAAATTATCCACACAAATAAGTACTACCCTCAGGCAACTTCACAAGGAAATTCTTTTAAACTCCTGATGAGCTGACAGTTCAATGCTACAGAAATTGGTTCAGAGTACTTTAAAAGAAAAATAACTTCCAAAAAAAATTTTATGAAGCCAGTATAACACTGACTCCAAAATCTGACTGATTAAAAAAAAATCTATGCTCTCACTTATGAATATAAAAAAATTCCGAGTCAAACATTTAGAGGAGAATCCAAAAATGCATTTAAAAAATTCTTTATGCCATCTGGCTACTTGGTGTCACCCAAATAAATCGAACACTTGCATCTTCACAAAAACTTATCCCTGAATGTTGATGGCAGCTTTATTCATAACAGCCAGCAGAGAACCATCCCTCAGATGCACAGGTGAGCAGATACACAGTGGTATATCCAGCCAATGGAATGTTCCTCAGTGATAAAAATAAGTGAGTTGTCAAACCCTTAAAGATGTGCAGAGAGGGGACGAGGGTGGAGAAAGGTTGATCCATGGACACTAAATTATGATCATTAGCAAGAAACTCAGGAGTGGTATTGTACAGCAAGGTCCCTGCCTTAGTTATCTTTTTACTTGTAGCTGAGACAAAATACCTGATGCCCAAAGTTGGGGAAGGAAAGGTTTATTTCTTACAGTTTTTGGAGGTTTCAGTCCATACTCAGTTGGCTTCAAGGGAAGGTGGCATAGTAGGACCACAAGGCCTAAACGGGCAAGAAAGAGAGTCGTGCCTTCTTCCTGCCGTTACATTGTATGCAGGCTCCACCCCTAGGTGGGTGCAGCATTGACACCATCAATCCAAGACAATGAAACGATCACAAATGCACAATGCAAAGGCACGAGGCCTGGGGGCCACTGACATAAACCATGACCGTCAGTGCAAAAACCGTGATAATGTGCTGTACACTTTTTCTTTATTGAGACAGAGTCTCACTATGTAGCCCAGGCTGGCCTCAAACTCCTGGTGATCTTCCTGATTCAGCCTTGCAAGTGCTGGGATTACAGGAGTGAATCACAACACTCAGCTTGCACTGTTCATTGTTTAAAAGCTAGAAGAAAGGATTTTGAAAGTTTTCCCATAATGAAATGTTAACTGTTGGAGGTCATACATGGATTGAACCTGGGGTCCAGGGTGTAGCTCAGGGGTACAGCATTTGCCTAGCATGTGCCAGATCCTGGGTTTGAGCCCCAATATTTAAAAAGTAGAGTCAGCCCAGAACCACAGGCCTAGAATGCTGATTCCTGTAATGAATGTATCTGTCCATTTGAATGCTACCAGCAGGGGAGGGAGGGGTACAGAGGAATTCTCCATACTCTCAAGTCAATTTTGTCCTAAACCTAATTCTGCCAAAAGAAAAAAGTCTATTAAAATTTTTTATAAAGTCGCCTGTTGTCCCAGCTCCTGGGGAGGCTGGGGTGGGAGGGTCACTTGAGCTCAGGAATTCATGACCAATGTGGACCACACAGTGAGACTCTGTCTCCACATACAGACACACACCCCAGAGGGACTTATTTCAGAACTATAAGAATTGTTCAATATTAAGAAAATTGTTACTATAACTCACCATTCAAATAGGTACAAGACAAAATAAGATTATTTCCACCACTGATGAAAAGTCCTTTGGTACACTTTGATATGCTGTACTCTGATTTCTCTTCAGGTTGAATAAATCTTTGGCCTTTTACAGTTTGATACATTATTGAGCCTACCATGTGCCCCCTGAGCAGCAGTACCAGCAAGCCCTGCTGAGGTCCTGGCCGCAGGCTTTCTGCTCCGGAGTCCCTAGGTTCTGGTCTTGTGACTTCTTCCCACTGGCTCCCTCACCCCTCAGGGTGAAGTCCCCTTCCTACGGTTATTAATCAGAGAGACCCAAGTATGTGGAGGGAGACAGCTTCACGTGACGGTCATCAGCAAAACACCCCGGTGATACTGCCACACTTGGCTCCCCAGCTGGCGTCTCAGTGCAACCCCAGCAATGCGAGAGGCTGACACTGGAGAGTGGCAAGTGTCAGTCCTTCCTGGCAACTTAGTGACTCCTCATCTCTGAATAGATAGGTAAGTAGATGATAGACAGATAGGCCATAGATAGAGAGATAGGCAGACAGACAGACGGGGCTGGGAACGGCTCAGTGCAGTCACTGAATTCATTTTCTAGTACCGCAAAGAAAAGGCCACTGCCTTTCCTACGTGACTCTGAAAAGAAAAACCAGAACCCTGGCTAGATTCTTATTTTGGAGCTGTTACTTGAAAAAAGAAGGGAAAAAAGTCTGTATTCTCTAAGCCTCTCTATTCTGCCTTCCCTTTATGATGGCAAGCTTAGCCTTACCCATATGAAGACACCGGATCAAAGATTTCAACAGGAACATCAACATAACAGGACTCTCAGAAGGCCACAGGGATCATGACTTCAGAGCTTGACACGATTTCTCAATACATAGAAAGAACTCAAAGAAAAAAGAGCCCCTCCTCACATAGGTTAAGACTAAGCACTCTGCTCAATAAAAGATAGCACTAAAGAAATAAAAAGATGAGTTATGGAAAGAAGTTTGCCACACAAGTAGCTGGCCAAAATCTAGCAGGCAGAGTATATGCAAATCTTTTACAAATCAGTCAGGAAAAAAAAAAAAAGGAGAGAGACAAATAGAATAATTGAACTGTAAATTCAGAGAAGACAAAAGCCAAGTGCTCAATAAATGAGGGGAGATGTTCCACTTTATTAGTCAGAAAAATTTAAATTTATAGCATAGTGAGGTAATATGTCTATCTACTATGCAGGCAAATTTTTCAAAAATTATGAATATGAACCAGGGATATAGCTTGCCAGCATAAGCTCCTGCCTGGCAAGTATGAGGTCAAGAGTCCAATCCTCGGTACAAAAAAATAAATAAATAAAATAAATATATATATATACATATGAATATGCTAAGAATTGTTGAGAATATGAGTAAGAAATCTTATAAAGTGGAATTATAAATTAGTAAAATCATTTCAAAGATAAATTTCAGATTATCCTGTAAAAGTTAAAATTTGCAAGCCCCTTGAGAAAGGATTCCTATTTCTAGGTACATACTATGTACGCCATGCAGAATATGCCTGTGGGTGCAATATGAAAAATGCACATGCACAAAAATGACAGATAGCTACATTTCTAGCAGCACTGTATGTGACCTGTGTGTGGATGTGTGTGTGTGTGTGTATGTGTGTGTGTGTGTGTGTGTTGCTGGGAAATGAACCTAAGGCCTTGTACACATTAAGCATTCGCTCTATGACTCAGCTTCATGCCTGTTGTAGTCAGAGGATTGCCAGGAAAACAAGACAATACAGGACACATAATTTATAGTGTTACTTATAATGGTCACCCAAGGAGTCAAATACACGAAGTGTGGGAAATCTGTTCACAACACTGAGAACAGAACAGACCTAGAGAATCTGACAGAGGGCCTGGATCCCACAGCCATGTCCCCCATGAGTCCAGCTGAAGACCTACAGCCCATGACAATGATTCATGCAAGTCTGTTTTATGGATCTGCACTGGAAAGGCCCAAAGGTCAGGGGTGGAAGTTAGAAAGTCTATGCCAGCAGGGTAAAGGATCTGTGCCAACAGACTGAGGGTTCTGCACTGGAGCCAGGAAGCAATGCTCAAAATAAAGACCGGGGCTCCCCCAAAAGTGCCACAGCCATTCTCAGTGACAATGAGGTCCTGAGCTCCCCCAGTGATGAGAACAGTTGAGTGCTTGCCAGGAAGCCAGTGTGACAAGCTTCTAGAGATGGAACAGAACACATCTTCCCCTCAAGGGTCAGGAAGCAATACTCAGAGAACCAGAGCTCCCCCAAAGTGAACCACAAGCCATTCTTAGTGACAAGGTCCTGAGCGCCTTCGATGACAACAGCCAAGTTCATATCACGGAAAAGAGCATGACAAGCTCCTCCAGCTCCAAACATCAACACCACTCAGGAGAACCCACAATGCTACTCTTCCTCTCCAGGTCTCCTTTTTATGCTGGCAACAGTCCTCAGGTGGGCCATTTACTCTCAGCACCATGCTGATTCAATTCAGCTGGTGTTTAAGTTGACTATCTGATTTCAATCCACAACAATGCCCAAGCCGCGTTATTTTAAAATAAACCATTGAGACATAATTTACTTCTAATAAATGCACAACATGTAAGGACACAGTTCTATGAAGTTGTTCATTTGTTTTGTTTTGCAGTTCTGAGGTGGAAGCCAAGGCTTTCCGCATGCCAGGCGAGCACTCTATCACTAAGCCACATGCCCAACCCTTGTACATTTTGTCTTGAGACAGGCACCCTACGTTGCCCAGGTTGGCCTCTGTTTTAGTTACTTTGCTGCTGAGACAAAATCCCTGACACCCAAAGTTAAAGGAAGAAAGATTTATCTAGCTCACAGTTTGTAGAGATTTCAGTCCCTCACCAGTCAGCTCCGAGGGAGGGTGGTGTGGCAGAGAGGCACCTCAGAGGAGAACCAGTTCATGGCAGCCAAGTGGCAGCAAAAGCATCCAAGCAGCAAGCAACAAACAACTACTCTAGGCCCCTATCCAGCTCTTATGTTTATCCATCCAGAGTGGGTCACCCTTAATCCTACCCAGAGCTACGCCAAACCTATCAGTGACTGATTTAGAAACCACACAATCATAAACCCGACACCATACACTCTAGATCCAGCCACCTCGGAAAACCCTCACCTAGGATCACTTGAGGCTTTGGGGGGACCTCTAGACACAAACCATGACAACCTCTAACCTGAAGTCCTCACGCCTCAGCCTCTGAAGGAGCTGGGTTTGCAAGCACCCATCACTGCACCTACATCAGTCAGTTTTAATAAATGTGCACACCTGTGTTACAGTTTCACACTGAAGACGCCGAATGTTTCCATTACCCTGGAAAATTCCTTTGTGCCCCTTTATAGTTGATCTCTTCTCCCTGGCAACCACTGATCCGATTTCTGCCATCATACATAGTTTTGCCTATTCTAGAATTCATACAAATGAAATCAGTGGGCCTTCTTTCACACTGGCATTTCCCTCAGTATGTTTTTGAAATTCATCAGTACTTCCACACAAACAAGGTGCTCACTCACTTTCAGTACTCATTAACTTTTCCTCCTGTGAATATGTCACCCCATGGCTGAATTATTTCCATTGAAATTTATAGAGAACCCTTTCCCATCCTCGTCACAGTCCAGGATGGTTTAGAGTTGTAATCCCAAGAAGTTGTTGGAATTCTAGTGAGTTAACTCCAATCTACCACTTCCAGTGCAACCCTCAGAGAGATTAAAGACACTAAAACATATATACAGATATGGGCAGCCAAGGGGGCCTAAGTCCAGCCACGATGGAACAATGGCCTTGCCCAAAGCCCAACCCAGGTTTTATTAATTCTCCATGGGGGGGTGGCTCAGGGACAGTGACAGTGAGAGTGGTGGGAACCGTGACTGCTGTGAACTGGGCTCCGTAGGAGGTCTGCGATCATCTCTGCAATAAGTGTTGGAGTTTTCTGGTGTGACAGAGAAGCAGAAGGAAAGAGACAGTGGCCTTTGTTGAGGATGCAGAGAGAAGCCCACAGCCTGCAGTGGTTTGGCTTTCTCCTTCAACCCTATACAGAGCGGGCAGAGGGTTATACGACCTCTGATTGGAAATGACGATGGTGGGGGCATTGATGACACGCGAGGAACTGATTGGAATTCTCTTTGCGCACATGGGAAAGAAAGTTGGAATCAAGGCTGAAGGGGAAGAAGGAGGAAGTGGTCATGAGGGTAAGTGTTCCCACTTTGGCCTTCTGCCATGTTAGACCACCGTCATATTGTACAGTAATTTATGCTAGGGCAAGAACCTTTCATCCTTGTCTTTGTTTTGTTAGGGAAGGGCATCAAATCTCTCTGGCTACTTCCTGCTGGATGGGAGTATTGTGTTGGGGATGGGGGGGGTTGATGGGATGATGGTTGATGCCCATGTAGAAGCTGGTACCAGGTGTTTCAGCCAGGACAAGGAGATTATCGTTGGTGAATTTTTGCAAGCTAGATTGGAGAAATAAAAAACACAAGGTGCTATGAGGAGGTCACTATCATAATTCAAGGGCCCAGGAGAGGTAGAAGAAAAGGTGCCCATGATCTGAATGTGTTGTTCCATCAGGACTACGGTGAGGAAAAATCTGAAACATGAGCATGGAGTAGGGAGGGGTGAAGTCACAGGAGGCAATTATTTCCCCATCTGAAAGGGTAAAAGTTAAAAGTGTGGGTAGGACTTGTCCTTGGTCCAGGGGTTGAGCTGGAAAGAATGGGAAGCATGCGAAATGTGAAGCCTGACAGTTGAGTCATGTTTGGGAAATTATGGAGTAGGGTGGGGAGGACTGTGGCTGTGTCACCATAAAGGAGATGAGAGCCCAAAGGGGTCTCATGTTTACCTAATCAGCTGGAGGTGAAGAGAACTAAGATAGTTGTTAGGTAAAACAATATGAAAGCAATCTTACATGTAATGTGGGGTCTTTAGGAAAAACTGCCCAGAATCCTACAGTGAAAAAAATAACTAATAGAATGTAAGGGATCCGGAGCCAACTAGAATAAAAGCAAAACAGAACATGGCTTAGTCTGAAAGTTGTGGCTGTGGGCCCTTGGTGAGATGGAGATGGTTGGGAGGTAGGAAATGTGATGACCACTCAGGATGTTTAGAGTTAGGGGAGTTGGGGTTAGAGGGCACCGCTTAGCTCTGAGTGACGTGGAACCAGGATGATAGTCTAGCAACCTGGACTGCCATTGGTGTTGCAAGGAAGACCAAGTAGGGGCCACTCCACGTCATTTGTATTCCTGTGGACTGAGAAGATTTAAGATAAATTAGGTCTCCTGGGTGTATAGTAGGAACTGGTTTGGTCCCATCAGAGGGTTGGGAAGACAGAGATCAGCATGTAACAAGTGTCAGAGGAAAGAGAGGATTTGAGATGTAGTCAGCAAGAGGAGGGAGACTTTCTGGGGTAGGAAGATTGTGCAGTAGGAACCGTCAGCCACACATAAGTTCAAAAGGGCTTAGAAAAGTAGGAGCCCAGGGAAGTGCCCTGAGCTTGGCTAAAGCTAGGGGCAGAAGTTGAGGCCAAGGTTGGTGTAAATTCTAAAATGAGTTTTGTGAGGTGTGTTTTTATGAGGCCATTTGCCTTTTTTATTTTTCCTGAGGATTGCAGGTGGTATGGAATGTGTAGGCACCAGGTGATTGTGTAAGCTGGAGGATACCTGCTGAGTGATTTGAGAAATAAAGGCTGGACCATTCTCTGACTGGATACTCTGAGGTAGACCAAACCTAGGAATAATTTCTTGTAACAGGACTTTAGTGACTACATCAGCAGTTTTTCTGGCTGTGGGAAAGGCTTCTATCCATCCTGAAAATGTACAAAGATAAGAAGATATTTGAGAGTTTTGTGGTGGGGCATGTGTGTAAAATCTTCCTGCCAGTCCTGACCAGAGATGTGTCTGTGACATTAATGAGTAGGAAAGGAAGGGGGTGCTGTGTGTCCCTGAGGAGAGGTTCTAGCACAGAGATGGCAGGTGTGAGTAATCTGAAGGATGATAGCCCTCAAGTAGGATGTGTGACTATTGGAGCTAAGAGTCTATATAGGGCTTATAATCGCACATGGAAACAGTTGTGTAAGTCAGTGATGATGTCTAAGGCCTGCTGATCTGGGAGAACAGGTTTGATCTTTGGAAAATCCATCCCTCAGTGTTTTGTGTGTAACCTGGTCTATGAAGTAGTTGCAGCTGTTTTGGTGAGTAATTAGGCTGACGTAGTGTTTGGGACTAACGGGAGAAGACGAGAAGGACAGGGCTTCTGTGCAGCTCACTTGGCTTGTGAATCTGCACAGGCATTGCCCTGAGCAATGGGGTCTGCAGAATTCTGGTGTCCCCTACAATGAATAACTGCTGCTTGCTTTAGGAGTTGCGCTGCTTCTAGGAGTTTCAGGATGAGAGGTTCATTAATGATGGGGTTCCCTGGGTGTTGATCAAACCAGATGGCAGCATGGGAGTATAAAATGCCAAGTGTATACTTTGAATCCGTGTATATATTTATGATCTTGTCCTTTGCTAGGGTAAGAGCCTGTGTGAGGGCAATAAGTTCTGCCCTTGTGAGCATGTCCAAGGTGGAAGTGGATTAGTCTCTATGACTTTTGACTGGTTAACTATTGCATCTCCTGCTCTCTTTTGTTTGTCTGTGTTTGTTGAACTGCCATCTATGAACCATGGTACTCACATGAGGGAAAGGACTGGGAGTTATCTATAAGATTTTAATGCAGTCATGGTGAGGGTGGCCTTCTGAGGTGGGAAGCAAAGTGGCCGAGTTGAGAAGACCACTAGTTGCCACAGAGACAGAAGGGTCCTGAGAGAGGACTCGATGCACCTGCTGAAGGCGAGAAGGGTCATCAGAGCAGGGAGTGTCTTATGTGAGATAAGCTCACTTAGTTGACAAGGTGAGTGCACTGTAACAGATTGCTCTAATGTGAACTTTTTAGTTTTCTGTGTCAGCAGGGCTGCAGCCTCAAGGGCTCGGAGACAAGGTGCCCATCCTTTTACTGTGTTGTGTAACTGTTTTGACCAAGTAGGCTACTGCTTGAAAAGAAGCTCCCTTCTTGTATCCCAGTACACCTGCAGCATTGTGACTCTGAGAGGTAGTGTGCAGAGTGAAGGGTGGGGTGGGGCAGGAAGGGTAGAGGCTGGGCCCTCAGGAGAGCTGCTTCAGCTTTTGAAAGGAGGTGTGTATAGGAGTAGTGGGGCCTAGGGGTTCTGAGAAGGGGCCCTTAGAAGCTTGGTAGAGGGGTTGGGCTATAGTTGAAAAACTAAGAATCCAGAGGTGAAAGAAGTCAGCTGAAGCCAGAAAAGATAGAACCTGTTGTTTGGCTGTGGGAACCTGGAGATCCCGAAGAATCACCTTGTTAACTGTAGGAATGAGAAAGACACCCAGAAACTTGACCTTTGGAGAAGCTATTTGGGCTTTAGCAGGAGAAACCCTGTGTCCATGACTGGAGAGAAAATTGAGGAGACTGGCTGAATGTTGCATGGTTGAAGTATGGCATGGAGAACACAGGAGAAAGTCATCACCATATTGAAGGAGAGTGCTGGGGTTAAGGTCAAGAGCCGTAAGGTCAGCAGCAAGAGCTTGGCTAAAGAAATGAGGACTATCCCTGAATGCTTGGGGGAGCATTGTCCAGGTAAGTTGTTGAGACCTGAGAATGCAAAGAAATCCTGACAATCAAGATGGAAGAGGATGGTAAAAAAAAAAAAAAAAAAAAGCAAAAGCATCATCAAGATCTAGGACTGTGAAGTGAGTGGTGGAGGGAGGAATGTGTGGGAGCATAGGGTTTGGCACCACTGGGCCAATTGGGGTAACAGCATCACTGATTACCCTAATGTCTTGTGCCAGGTGATAGGACCCGTTAGGTGTGAGTGCCAGGAGAATGGGAGTATTGTAGGGTGAATGGGTAGGTTTGAGAAAACCATGGTCTAAAAGATGCTTGATTATAGGTTTGAGCCCTTGTAGATGTTTGGGAGATATAGGATATTGGGGAACAAAAGGAAAGATTGAAGGATCTCTGAGGTGCATTAACGCAGACATAGCATGTGTAATACAGGTGGGGTGTAGGGGACTCGTACTATGGGACCCACAGGGAAGGAGGGGGAGGGGGGATGTGTTTGTGGTGACCTGCGAGGGTGTTTGGAGGACGAGAGCTGTGGGGAGGGTAAAAGAGAAGTTAAGCTTTTGGAGGATATCTCTACTAAAAGTCGTGTCGGACATGTTGGTATTACCAGAAAGCTGTGGGTGAAGAAGAGAGTCTGGAAACTGCATGAAATAGGCCCTGTTTGAAGAGGCTGTGTAGGTTGGCTGTCAACACCTACTACAGAGACTGAGGATTTAATACAATAGCCTGAAAACTCAGGAAGAATAATCTGTGATGCCCCCATGTCTGTAAGTACAGAGAGTGTCATACCTGAGAATCCAGTGAGACTCAGGGCTCCGAGAAGGACACCTTAATGGGGAATGGGGGCCCCAAGTCCAGTCAGTCTTCAGTAGCAAGCCCAAGCAGATCAGCCAGCGATGAATCTGGTGGTGACAAGATCTCCTGGCTCACCGGCTCTCTGGCAGTCACTTTTCCGATGGCCCTTGAGGTTGCAGAGGGGCAGGGCCCCAGAGGAACTCATGGGTTGGGCACTCTCTTGCCCAGTGTCCTGCCTTGCTGCACTTGAAGCATGGTCTGGGAGGGGCTCAGGCAGCTCTGCCTTTTTGTTTACCTGTCTTGGGAGCTCCAAGTGCCATTGCTAAAAGGTCAGATTAATATTTAGGAAGTTTCTTGTTTGTGCCTCTTTTTCCTCCTTTTGAGTTTTATCTCTGTTGTTGAAAACATGAAAAGCCATATTAGGAAGGTTTTCCTGTGGGGTTTGAGAGCCAAGTTCAGCCTTTTATAGTTTTGCATGAATGTCAGGGGCAGACTGAGAAATAAAATAAGAGTTAATAACTACTGTCCTTTCATGAGAGTATGGGTTTACATTACTAAACTTAATTAGGGTGTCCCTAAGATGTATTAGGAACATAGTCGGGTTTTCATCAGTCTCTTGGACCTGTTCTAAAAGCTTCTTATAGTTAGTATGCTTGTGAGCTATTTTATTTAACGTCCACAATTATACATTCAATCATCTTATGTACTTTGTAAGAACTTTCTCCAGTTTGGTAATTCCAGTTAGGGTCCTGTTCAGGCACTGTAGCAGGCTCAGGGTCATTCTCAGCAATATTTGCTTTATGTCTATCATTGGCTTTCTCTGGAGTTGCTTGCCACAGCTGAGCTCGATCTTGTGAGCTGAGGGTAGTGTTCAGAATCACATAAATATCCTTGAAATGTAAATCATAACAATTAGTGATAAATTTAAATTCTCTAATATAATTTTGTGGGTCAACAGAAAAGGAACCTAATTTATGGTTGATCTGAGATAGGTCAGTGAGGGAAAAAGGAACGTGAATATGAACTAGTCCCCTGGAATCAGACTGTTACCTAAGGGGGAATAGGGACTGAGGCTGAGAACGCTGTGGAGTGGGAGGTGTTGTAGGTGACCACTAAGTGGCCAACTGCCCAGCTGGCATCTGTGGGCAGTTACAAGATGATTGACCACAAGATGGCGGCTCATGAACATGTGACGGGGAAGCACAAGATTGCAATTGGTTACCATGAGACCCCTGGAAAGATGACTGTTGCTGGTTACGTGATGAGGGAGCACAAATGGCAACTGCTCATCATGCAACCTGCAGCAGGATGGCTGCTGCTGAACGTATGATGAGGACCACAAGATGGCGTCTGCTCTCCATGTGAGTTGCAGCAAGATGGCTGCTGAGGACCTCAAGATGGCGGTCAAGCACTACGTGGTCTGCTACTTGGTTGAAACACAAGATCAAGTGTGGTGAGCTGGCAGGGAGAACGGAGATGCAGGAGTAGAGGGAACAGAAGAAGTGGGACCATCTGATGGGAGAGATGGCTCAGGTTGAGGGGACTGAGGAGTCCGAGATTGGGGAGAGGAAATAAAAGAAGAGCTAGAGACTGCTGGGGGTGGGGAAGGGGGGGTGAAGCAGGGGGCTCAGAACCCTCTGGTTGAGAAGACCAAGGGGTTGGCGTTTGGGGATCAGGGGAAGAACAGTAGAGACAGGAGGTCTGCTGTTGAGGAAGGGAGCTCATGGTAGAGCAGAGTGAGCCAGAAGTACTTGGCCGGCTGTACACAACTGAATGAGAGCAGAACATGTCCTCAAAGTGAAAAAGGCCTGGGCATAAGGGATTTCTACCAACTTCCTGCCAGTGTGACAAAAGTTACATAAATCTTGAAGGAAAGAGGGGTCAAATGCTTCCCCTTTAGGTCACGGGGCTACCACTAAGCTGGTAGGTCTGCCAAGCCACCTAGCAGTAAAAAATCAGTTTTTTGGTTTTTATGGCCTTCTTGAGGCCAAGAGCACTAAGATTATAAACCCGGCGCCCCAGAGGTGTGTTTTTTGGGGGACAGGAAATAGTATTCCCCATAGTGGCTGAATTAGAGGTGAGTCAAAGGAACACCTTGGCCTCAGGATATGAGAGCTTTAGCCCTGCCCAAGGAGCACAAGAGCTGACCTGGGTCACACTTAGCAAAATAAGTCATCACCTGTTTTGAGAGTGTGACAGGGAAGGTCCCAACACCTGTTCTCATCAGCTGTCACTGAGAGTGCAGGGTTTTGACTTTTGTCTCCAACTGAATACAGAGGAGGTAAAAGGGTTATCTGACCTCTGATTGGAAGCAGTACACGGGGGAGGCATTGACGATGTGCGAGGAACTGGCTGGAATTCTCTTCGCACACATGGGAAAGAAAGTTGTAATCAAGGCTGAAGGGGAAGAAGGAGGAAGTGGTCATGAGGGTAAGTGTTCCCACTTTGGCCTTCTGCATGTTAGACCACTGCCATAATGTACAGTCATTTATACTAGGGAGAGAACCTTTCAATAAGCAGAGGCCAAGTAACACAGAGAGAGCAATCTATCTATAACACAACTGAGATAGTATCTAACAATTTGGGGTTGGTGCCTTAGTTCTGATGCACAATGCTGTTTGTCCTGGGAAGTCATAGACTCTTCCTCAAGGTCCTGTCCAGCTGACAGCGTGAAGCATGGCTGTCCATCACACCCAGGTCTCCATCCTGCCAGGCTCAACCATGTATTTGGGGAGTCACTAGGTGGGGTAACAGGGACCTGTCACTTTGCTTTAGAGATTGCACCTCATCCAGCCCAATTTACATTGCTTAAAGCCAATTGAAGCCACAAAGAAATAGCCTACCCAGCTCTGTACGTATCAGTACATGGAGTTAGGGCCAAGTTTATCCAAAATGGAGACAGCTGCTCGTGTTTTCAAGGAGAGTCAAGTACCATCATCTCTGTCGATCTCCACAGAAATTGTTATTACACGTAAATCTGCTATGAGTGTTCTTGGACAAGTCTTCCTGTGGACACAGGTTTTCATTTCTCTTACATAAATACAGTATTTAGAAATGGGGGCCTAGGCAGGCAGCTCAAAGGTAAAGCACTTGCCTAGCATGCATGAAGCCCTGGGTTTGATCTCCAGCACCAAAACAAAACAAAACAAAACAAAACAAAACAAAAGGCAACCAAACAACAACCTAAACATGTAACTGTTGGGACATTAAGTAGATTCAGCTTTAATTTTATTAAAGTACAAAACTGTCCTTTAAAGTAATGATATAATTTTACATTTCCAGAAATAGTACACAAGATTTCCAATCACCACACCCGACTGTATCACTCTTTTTAACATGACTCTTTTTAAGGCATTATGATTTTTGTCTGTGTTGCTTTGAGACAGGCTCTCACTACATGGTCTGGGCTGCCATCAAAATTGTGACCATCCTGCCTATAATATTTTGATACATGTATACATTGTATAACATTAAGTTGAACATACTTATCTTCTCAAATATGTATCATTTCTTTGAGGTGGAAACATTAAAAATCCTTTAACATTTAAAATACATAGGAGCCAGCCAGGGATTTAGCTCAGCGGTGTAAGTGCCTGCTTAGCAAGCATGAGATTGTGAGTTAGATCCCAGGTACAAAAAATAAAACACACAGGAGCCGTGGTCCAGGAAAAGTGCTGCAAAGTCAGTCTGCCTTTCACATTAGCCAGCAGCAGCCCACACGCAGGCTGGGAGACAGTAAGAGACCCCTAACCCTGCCACACCCCAATGCTGATTCAGAGGAAGACAAGCTGGGATGAGAGCAATTGATGTATAAAAACAACCTAATGCTTGCGTTGACTGATTTTGCAACCTAGGGCTGGTGGTCTGAGCATCTGTTTAGAGGATAACAATATGCAATATGGCAACTATGGGAGATTTCATTCTGTCTTGCTTTTGAATCCAATATCCTCATTGTTTTGTTTTGCTCTGCTTTATTCTTTTGTTTTATTGTGTATGTGTACAGTACACAATTATGGTCTGTGGCCATTGTTTTGTTCCATAGCTTACCAGAGTTACTTGGTCCTAACTAACTGTAGTTTCATACTCACTGGTAAGGGCTTACCAGAATTACTTGGTCCTAACTAACTGTAGTTTCACACTCACTGGTAAGTGCTTACCAGAGTTACTTGGTCCTAACTAACTGTAGTTTCGCACTCACTGGTAAGTGCTCACCAGAGATACTTGGTCCTAACTAACTGTAGTTTCGTACTCGCTGGTAAGTGCTTACCCAAGTTACTTGGTCCTAACTAACTGTAGTTTCGTACTCACTGATAAATCTTTTCCCACCTCCCTTGGTTTGGTTTGGTTTGGTGGTACTGGAGATTGAACTCAGAGCCTTGTGCATGCTAAGCAAGCACTCTACCACTGAGCTACACCCCCAGCCCTCTAAGTCTTTTTGTTGGTGGTGGTGATGGTTTTGGATTTGTTTTGTTTTGTTTTTGGTTTGGTTTGGTTTGGTTTTTGTTCCTTTGAGATGGAGTCTCACTCTGTAATCCAGGCTGGCCATGAACTCACTATGTAGCCCAATCTGGCCTTGTGCTTGAAGCAATCCTCCTGCCTCAGCCTCCCAAGTGCTGGGATTACAGGTGTGCTCTACCACATCTGCCTTTTTTTTTTTTCTTAATCTTCATATTTTGAGCCAGGATCTCTCTGTAGAGCCCAGGCTGATCTCAAACTTACAATGCCCTTTCCTCTGCCTCCTACATGTTGGAATTATAGATGTGCACCACTGTCCCTGGCTCCGATTTTATCTATTTTTAATTGGATGCTTCATCTTTGTAGTGTCATTAGAGTTTTTTAAATATAGTTAATTGCCAAATTTATGTACTACAGCATGAATATTTTCTCCTAGGTTGTGATTTGACTTTCCTTCTTTTCTCTTCTTTTCCTCCTCCTCCTTCTCCTCCTATTCCTTATTCATCTATTTTCTCCCTCTCTCCTTCCCTCTTTCTCTCTTTGCCTCATGCACTCCAGCCAAGTACTCTACCACAAAGTTATACCTGCAGCCCTCATTTTTTATAGGTATATTTGGGAAAAAGTTTTGGTTTTTATTATTGTTATTGCCATTTGAATTTGAAAATATAAATAATTAACAAAGTTACCATTCTTTTTAAATGAGAAACACACCGCTCATGATTGCGTTATTTACCAAGATCTGTCATTAGAGTGAGTCTTAAAATTTTGGTTATATGGTAATTGTATGTTTAAGGTTTTTGAGGAACCACTAAATTGCTTTCTGAGGTGACCACACTGTTTCATAATCCCACCAGCCGAGGATGAGCTTTCTGGCTTTTCATACTCTCGCCAGCTCCTCTGCCTGTTTAGTTTATCCATCCTGTGAGCATGAAGTAGTATTGCGTTGTGGTTTTGGTTTATGTTTCCTAGGAACTAGTGACGTTGGTTACTTTTTGTGTGATTATTGGACATTTGCACGTTTTCCTCAAAGAATTGTCTACACAGATACTTTACTCATTCTTCGTTCCATTGGGCTGTTTGTGTTTATTCTGGCTACAAAGCTCTTACCTAACATATGAATAGTAAATATTTCTCCAATTCTGTGTGTTTCTTTATGTTTTTAAAGGTGTCCTTTGAAGCGTAAAAGTCTTTCTTTCTTCTTTCTTTCTTTCTTTCTTTCTTTCTTTCTTTCTTTCTTTCTTTCTTTCTCTCTTTCTTTTTTGTACCAGGGATCAAACTCACAACCTCCCACTTACCAGGCAAGCTCTTGGGCTGCTGAGCTAAATACCTGGCCCCAAAGTTTTTCATTTTGATAAAGTACAATTCATCTATTTTTTATGTCATATTAAAAAAAAAAACCTAACCAATATCATGAAGATAGGCACCTAGGTTATCTTCTATGAGTTTTCTAGTTTGTCTTTCGCTTTTGGGTCACTGGTCCATTTTGAGTTAGTTTTTGTACATGGTGTGATGTAGGAGTCCAGTTCCAATATTTTTGCATTAACAAATATCCAATTTTCAATAAAAAGTCTCTTCTTGTCCCTTGAACTTCCTTGGCAGCCTTCTGGAAATCAACTGTCCATAAAAGCAAGATTTATCTATTCTTTCCTATACTTCTGAATTTATGTTATACATCCTACATCTTATTATATTCTTCATTTTATTCCTACATCCTTAAGAATTTCCCTTAAACTGGGTGTGGTGGTGCACACCTGTAATCCCAGTACTCAGGAGGCTGAAGCAGGAGAATCTCTGTGAGTTCCAGACCAGCCTGGGGTACAAAGTGAGTTCAATTCTAGCCTGAACTGCATATTGAAAATTGTCTCAAAAAGACAAAAAAAAAAAAAAAAGAATTTCCCTTGTGGTGACATCATTTATAATAATAGCAAGGCAAATGAAAAGCCCCTAATGTCCATAGATGAAAGACTGTTTTCATGGGGCTGGGGATTTAGCTCAGTGGTATAAGTGCCTCCTTGGTAAGTGCAAGGTCATGAATTCGACCCCCTGTACAAAGAAAGAAAGAAAGACTGGATTCATGAAATGAGTTGCTTTCTTACCATACAATATCATCTTACAGTAAAAATGAATTATAATTACTAAAACCTGCATAGACAATGCTTGGAAAGTAAAGACCTCAGTAGTGGTACAAGCCTATCATCACAGCTTTGCAGGAGGCTGAGGTAGGAGGGTTGGGATTTTGAGGCCAGACTGGGTAACATAGTGAGACTCAGTTTCAAAAAAAAAAAACCAAAACTGTCAGCACTCTGGCAGGGTGAAGCAGGAGAATCTTAAATTTGACCCCAACCTGGGCAACCTGGTAACCTAGTGAGACTCTATGTTAAAATAAAAACATAAGAAAAGGGCTGGGGCTGTAGCTCAGTGTAAAGGTCCTTGGGGAGGTTGAGGGGACACTGCTGTCTTTTTTTCTGGGTCAGATGATAAATTATTTTTAGTATGTTTAGCAGAGGAGTAGCACCTTTTTTGTTTGTTTGTTTTTGCAGGGCTGGGTACTGAGCCCAGGGCTTTTGCAGAGTTACATTCCCGCCCTTTATTATTTTAAAACAAATTCTCATTAAGTTGCCCAGGTTGGATTTGAACTTGGCAAGCCTTCCAGAGGGCTGGGATTCCAGGTGTGAACCACCACTCCTGGCTTATTTTTCAAAATGTTTTACTGGTGCCTTTTCAGCACCTAGGAAAAAGGGGCACCTAGTGTGCATTCAATAAATATCCATCACATGAATGAATGAATAAAAGGAACTTTACTCTCCAACTCTACTTATTCTTTGAACTCCAAAAATTCTGTTTGATTTACTCTGTTAGGTGTGATAAGATTTAAGAGGCTGATACATTTGAGTCATCATTATTTGGGTAAATTTCAGTTATTAATGCATCAGTCTGAAGAACTTTAAACAAACACCCATGGGTAAATTTTTCTAAAAGAGCTGTTTTGTTCATTTATTTACTTACATTATTTTATGAGCACATGTTTGCCATACATAATGATGACATTCATCATAATAAAAGAGCTAGTTTAAGTTGATCCATATACTACAGTTAAACTGAACTTGGGGGACTCCTTAGCTATCTGTGGCATATGTACCTCGGAAAGCGCCTCCTCCTCCTCAGAGCTGCAGGAAGGCTGAGGGAGGGAGGCCCCTTGGCCGTGCTGCAGTTCCTGTGGGCAGGCTGAGCAGGCCTGTCGGGGCAGCAAAGCAGACCCAAACACCGCAGCAGTGGCTGTGTGAGGTGTGCTTCATTATTTTAGTTGATAATACACAGGCACGTTTTTTAAAGTTCTTCAATTTGCTTTATTTAATGGCTTCACTGAACATTTTTATGGGCTTTTGGATTCTGGATGCACAGATATGGAATAATTGTAATTTTTGGTTCATGATATGGTTCTCATTGGTTCACCCATGGCCTTTATGTAGCTAAGTTTAATCATGTAAAACCCAGAATTATATTATGGTCAAGTCCTCAGTATCAGAATGACTCACAGATATGAAATGAACTGTGGTTGCAGTGGTACTTTTAAAACTGTCTAGGGCATGGGATTTAGCTCAGGGGCACAAGCAATTGCCTAGTAAGTGCAAGGTCATGAGTTCAATGCCCAGAACCTCCCATAAAAAAAGAAAAAAAGAAAAGGTTTTCTTTAGCTGGGGATTTAGCTCAGTGGCCTAAGTGCTTGCCTGACAAGCACAAGGTTATGAGTTTGATCCCTGGTAAAAAAAAAAAAAAAAAAAAAGAAAGAAAAAGAAAACTGTCTATGCTAAAGAACTTTTCTTTTTCTTTCTAATAAGTGGCAAAGCTAGATAGTTATCCCACTTGAGACATATGCAATTTACTGAGTGTGATACTGTAGACATGAACAGCTTGACCTGTCCCATAAGTGACTGCATAAACTGCTTGCTTAGATGTGGACTTAAGGTCACATGGCCATAAAAGTTGCCAGACTATTTTTAAAAATTTTTTTTATTTAAAGAGGGAAAAAAACATGTAAAGGGTAGAAATGATACAGAATTTTTTTAAAAAAAAGATAAACAGTAAGAAATCACTAGTTGATAAATTACATCTTAGAAATTCCTCTTAGAAATAGTTGTTCAAATTACAAAATTAAAGCATACAGAGTAGATATTCAGTGAGAGTGTAAACAGCTATGCATGCGGGAGTCTCTGCATGTATTTCTATCCTTTCTGTATTAGAGGGAAAAACAAAACCTAGCAAGACAAAACAAAACAAATTCCTATAAAAACATGAAACCAAAAAGTCAAATAAAACCACAGTACAAGGTGATCTACAATGATTACTGTGTTGCTTCTTATTATCTTCAATAGAATTGTCTATATCATCAGGCATAATTGAATATAGAAGTATATTTGAATATAGCAGTATGTAACAATATTAGTAAAAAAAAAAAACATTGTAGACCGTATAAAACTTCAAAGGCAGGTAATAATCAAACCAGAATAGATATTCTAGTGAATCTTGTCATCTTCAGTGCAGTTGCCTATACTCTCAGAGTTGATACTATCAATCATAACAGCTTTGAATAAAATCTATCAATAAAAAACAGCGATCTAACAAACCAGATTATGATCAGTCATGGTAAAGCAGTATAAGTTATACAGAGCTTTAAATTAAGTTAATAGGAAATTAAGGATGATTACCACGCTATATCCTGTTATTTTCAGGATAACTGTGCCCTCAAATCTAGTACAGGTAGAATGACTGGAACAGAATATAATATATCTAAACAGAGTGGTGTGAGTAATGTGGGTTTTAAATCCTGGTGCACTATTAACAATATAGTGTATCAAGGTCATTTATGTTAGAGATTCTAACCATCCTTCTCTGCCTCATTTCTGCTATTCTATTTTTCTGCCTTTGTTTGTCTAGTTTTCTCCTTCATTCTACTGCCTGACCCACTCATTGAGGCCTTTCTGCCACTGTTCCTAAAATCCTGGTATTTTTTTTTCTCTCTCTAGAATGTCCTTCAGTATTCTCTGTAGGGTTGGATTGGTGGTCACAAATTCCCCCAGTTCCTCTTTGTCGTGGAAGCATCTTGTTTCTCCATTAATTTCTAGTGACAGCTTTGCAGGGTACATCAATCTGGGCTGGAGGTTATTTTCTTTCAGGGCCTGGAATACTTCACTCCAAGCTCTTCTTGATCTGATGGTCTGTGTCGAGAAGTCTGCCTTGATCCCGATGGGCTTTCCTTTATAGGTAATCTGTTTCTTTTCTCTGACAGCTATTGCTATTCTGTTTTTATATTGAATTTCTGGTATCTTGATTATTTTATTATATGTCTGAGTGTAGCTCTGTTTTGGTTGTAGGTGACTGGAGTTCTGTATGCCTCACATAACTGAATGTTGCTTTCTTTTGCCATGCTTGGGAACTTTTCCTTAATTATTTCCGTGAATAGCCTTTGTAATTTGCCTGTTTGTATTCCTGTTTCTTCATTCACATTTCTTATTCTTAAATTATAGATTCTCTTGTCGTCTTCTAGCCTTTGTATTGTTACTGCCTGTTTCCTTGTTATTTTTAAGAGATCTTTCCTTTCATGATCACACATTGTAAACTTGTCTTCAAGTTTTGATAGTCTAGTTTCTTTTAAGGCATTTTGCCAGCTTTCAATGGAGTTTTTAATTTCTTGGTAGTCTCTTTGAATCTGCTTCATGTATTCTATATTTTCTTTATATTCTTTATCAAATGTTTCTCTCCTTTTCTTGTGTTCTTCCCTTCTTCCATCTGTGTCTTCCTGAGAGATGCTTCCTGAGAGCATTTCTTTTATTACTCTACTCTTATCTTGCTTTACCTGATTTAATGTTTCAGTTTTGAGCTCGTCTACAAGGTCCCGAAGATATCTCCTGGATCAGTGCTCTCAGGGTTCTGGGCTTGGGGCCTCCTCTTGCCTCTCTCTCCTGTCATGGTCCCGGCTTCCTCCACATAGGTGTACAGTGGAAGTCCCAGCCCCCTTCCCTGTTGGCCACAGTTCCTCCGAAGCATGCTGGCGGGGGGAACTCCACCCTCTCCTGCCTGCTCTTGTCGCTGAGGTGTAAGCATTGGCTGAATATTCCTGCCCCTCCCCACTGGGCCAGCCAAACTTCAGGGGCCTTCACCAGGTTAGTGTGTACTAGGCACAAGGAATCGATTTGGGATGGCTCACTGGGTCCCAGCCAGGGGCTCAATCCAGTCCAAGCAAATCCCACAAATCTGCTCTGGCAAGGGAGCAACCAACTGAAGTTACTGTCACTCCCAGTTCAGGCTCCTCCTGCCAAATTCCAACATGTCACCCATTTGGTTGCACCCTTCCTGTGTGGGGGGGTCTCATTCCCAGCACTGACCGTGGATTAATGAAGGTCCCTTTGCTGGCTCCGCTCTCCATTGGACTCACCAACCCCTGACTTCAGCACTACTGTGGCTCCTGTGAGTGGCACAGAGAATGAGTTTGGGCGGCTCTGGTGACCGGCGTGAATTTGCGAATTCTGACCAGCACAGACTTGGCAGGTTGCAGTGAAAATGCTGTGTCCAGTAATTTTAGCTGTTCCAATTGTAGACTCAAGACTGCATGTTTGACGAGCTTTTTAAATTTCTTCCTGTGTAAAGAGGATCCATCTCCCTCTGTCTGGGTCTCTCCAGGGTGTTTTATTCTGGCATATGAGTTGTTTCTCCTGGGAGGCTTTGTATTTTTTTGCTCACTGATTGGCTATCTTGGAGTCTTTTGCCAGACTATTGTTGTTTTCATTGATACACTGTTTATTTCTAGACCACAACTGTTTGCATATTGGCAGTTTGAGTTACCCTGGTTGGTAGAGGCAAGCTGTTTAATATTTTTCCTAAGAGATTATCAACACTATATATGGTAGAATTGAGGCAGGTATTACTGATTTTGAATGCAGTTTTGTTCATCAAGTGTTAATATATATCAAGTGCTGGGGATTTAGCTCAGTAGCAGAAGCACCTGCCTTGCAAGTGCCTGGTTGTGAGTTCCATTCCCAGTACAAAACAACAACAACTATATATATATATATATATATATATATATATATATATATAATTAAATGCCTAATAGTTTGCTGAGTGAATAAATTGAGGTTTGTATAAAAAAATTACAGTCTAAAAATTTTAACCAATTTCCTGAATCAAAATGCTGCAAAGCTGAATTTAATTAAAAAGAACTAACAATACCTCCGAGTGAATATAGTTATTATGTTGCATCTTAGTGTGCTTTGAAGAGTTTGTTTGCATATTCAACTATTTTCTATTTACCCTTAACCTAACTATTCAGATTTCCAAATTGATTTGGTTAATATACCTTTTTTCTTTTAAAGCTATCAGCCCATGATGCACTAATATTATCACAGTCAGTTTCTACACATTTACCTAAGGTAATTAATGATATTTATTTATTATGGTGTTGGGGATGGAACCCTGGGCCTTGAGCATGCTGGACAAGTGCTATAGCACTAAGCTACACCTCTAGCCCAATTAATGGTTTTTAGTTTTTTAATTTGGAGGGGGTGGTTGTTTTTGAGACAGGATCTCTCTATGCAGTTCAGGCTGACCTTGAGCTCGCTTTGTAGCCCAGGATGGTCTTGAACTTGTAAGGATCCTTCTGCCTCAGCTCAATTAATGGTTTTTAAAATGATGTGTCTATTCACTCAGAGCAGAATGCTTTAAAATATTTTAAGTGTTAGTGTAACAAAGTTAAGTGTTATTTTATAAGACTAGCTTTCTATTTTTGATAATTGGATGAGTGGTGGTGTTATTTTTAAAGTGGTAGCAAGAAAATTGCTAGATTGGATGTAGAGAATTCTTTTTGCTGTGATCTCTCTTTCCCATATCTATGTCATAAGTAAATGTTCAAAGTTTACTGATTTTAACCTAAATATCTTGATTCTATTTGCTTTTCTTCATGTGCATCACTAGTCCAGGTTAGCATAATGACTTACTTGGACAACTTCATTATTTTTTTCCAAGTCCATTTTATTTCGAGGATAAAAAAAAAAGACAAAAAGTAAAGTAACTACAACAAAATTTCAAAACATGTCAATCAAGGGGCAGCCATGGTGCATACATTGCCCATTGTCATTCCCAAATCATTCACCCAGAGCACAAGACATCTGCATTCAACTGTCTGCACAATACCATCACAAATCTTTCTCTTTAGTGAACTCAGATAAATCAGTAATATAACAATTTTTACTATTATTATTATACAATATACATATGTTTTTCTTTCAGTTCCTCACACTAATGAAACAACATGATGCTTACACATTTGTGTCTTATTTATCTCACTAATGAGTATATTCTAAGATGCATCCATTTATCTATAAAAGTGTCCAGTTTATCCTTCTTTATGGCTAAATAGTACTCCACTGTATAAAATACCACATCTTTTTTATCCATCCCTCAGTTGATGGGCACTTAGGTTGTTTCCAAGATCTGGCTATTATAAACTGTGCTGCTATAAACATGGGTGCACATATATTGCTGTAGTATGATGTTTTAAGTTATTTTGAGAAGACACCCAGAAGGAGAATAGCTGGGTTGAATGAGCCCTCCAATCCTAGTTTTTTGAGGAATCACCACACTGATTTCCAGAGTGGTTGTACCAGTCTGCACTCCCACCAAAAATGGAGAAGTGTTCCTTTTTCCCCACAGCCCCTCCAGCATTTGTTATTTCTTGACAGTAGCCATTCTTTCTGGGGTGAGGTGAAATCTCAGTGTTGTTTTAATTTACATCTCTCAAATATACCATGATGTTGAATATTTTTGCACGTATTTATTTGCTATTTGTATTTCTTCATCTGAGAAATGTGTATTCATCTCAGATGCCCATTTTTGGATTAGGTCTTTCAATTTGGGAGGACTGATTTTTTGAGTTATTTATGTGTCCTGGATAATAATCCTTTTTCTGAGGAAACAACTGGCAAACATTTTCTCCCATGTTGTGGGTTGTCTCTTCACTCTGTTGGTGGTTTCTCTTGCTGTGAAAAAGCTTTTCAATAAGATGAGACCCAATTTGTTCTTTGCGATAATTCCTGTGCAACCTGGGCGTTGCTCATAAAGTCTGCCTAACCCACTGTCTTCAAGAGTTTTACCTATCTACCTTGCAACAGATTTAATGTTTATGTTTTAATATTAAGATTTTTAATCCATTCTGACGTTAGCTTGGTGAAAGATATGGGTCCAATTTTAATCTTTGGCATGTGTGGAACCAGCTTTTCCAGTCCCCTATCTCTCTTCCAGTGAATGTGTTTGGCAGCTTTGTCAGGGATAAGGTGGCTGAGTGTGTCTGGAGTCATTTCTGCATTTTCTAATCTGTTCCATTGTTCTTCAAGTCTGTTTTTTTTTTCCCCCCTCCAGTACCACACTGTTGTTATCACAGTACTTTATAGTAAAATTTCAAGACAGGGATTGTGATGGCCTCTGGCTTGCCTTTGTTGCCCAGGATTGCCTTTGCTATTCTTAGGTTTCTTCTGGTTCCAGATGAATTTTAGAAGTGGTTTCTCTAATTCTGTGAGATATGCTATTGGAAGTTTGATTGGGATGGCATTGAATCTGTATAACAGTTTTGGAATATGGCCATTTTCACTATATTGGTTTTTCCTACCCAAGAGCAAAGGATTTCTCTCCATTTTCTAATATCCTCTTCAATCTTCTTTTTCAGAGTACTGTAGTTTTCAACGTAGAGGTCTTTTATCTCCTTTGTTAGATTGACTCCTAGGTATTTCATACTTTTTGGATGCTATCATAAAAGGTATTGTTTCCCTGATTTCTTCCTTAGTGAGTTTGTTACTCATGTATAGGATGGCTATTGATTTTTGTGTTGACTTTGTATGTAGCTATGCTGCTGAATTTGTTTATTAAATCTAGAAGTCTTTTGGTGGCGTTTTTGGGGTCTTTTAAGTAGAATATCATGCCATCTGCAGATAATAGTTTAACCTCTTCCTTTCCTATCTTTATTCCTTTTATTTCTTTCTCTTGTCTAATTGCTCCAGCTAAAGTTTCCAGGACTATGTTGAATAACAGTGGAGACAGTGGACATTCTTGTCTTGTTCCTGACTTTAGAGTGAAAGCTTTCAGTTTTTGTATAGGCACATTCTGTTTGGTTAGTTTGTTTGTTGGGGACTTTTGTGTGTGGGTTTTTTTTTTTTACACCCAACAATATATTTTATTTAAGCCAATATATCTAAAAAATAGTAATGCCTGGTTCACAAACAATTCTATTTGTGAATAATTTGGTTGGCAAACTCCATACTGGGCGACGTGACCATGGCCACCTCCTCCACACAAACACAAATGCAGCCATTTCCTCCAAAGTCATAAAACAATTCAAGTGCTCCCTGCTTTAGCTCATTTGGCTAAGGCCTCACTCTGTAAACGTGAGGTTGTGAGTTCCATGCCAGAGGCAGCAAAAACAAACACAAACAAAAAATAAAACAATTCAAGTTCATAAACCAAGGACCAGTGAATCAGTAATTGTATACAGTAGTCAGACTCATCTTCTACTCTCTGCTGTAATAATTACCACCCCTGGGAGCGTAAGGAAATTCACTTGTTCAGTCCTTGTGTCTGCTGGAATCCTCAGCAGTCACTGGAAACAAAGCAAGGTGTCAGCAGGGCTGTGTGCGAGTCCTAAGCCTCCACTGAGAACGCGCCTCTTCTCTTCTCTGCCTTCCTAGAACCCTTTTCTCTCTGTCTCTCTATCTCTCCCTGTCTCTCTCTCTCTCTTTTGTGGTCCTAGGAGTTGAACCCACGGCTTTTGCCCAGGCTGCGTTCCAACCCTTTTATCAAGTTTCACTCAGCATCTTGAAAAATCCAGGCTTGAGACAGCTGACTGATGGTGGCAACTTGAGTAAGAAAGGCCCCAACAGAGTGCTCAGCAGAGCTCTGGGTGTGAAGATCCACCCCAGGCTATCCTCCACCTGACAAGAAGGAAGGCCAGTGACTGCTCCACTGCAGCTGCTGTCTCCTCCTGCCCCCTGGGGTTGATGCCTGGCTTCCCGTGCAACCCCTTCCCCTCCTGGAACCGAATTGCTCCAGGTTGTTTTGTTTTTTGAGACAGGGTCTCATCATATATTGCAGGCTGACCTTGAGCTCACTACATAGCCCATGCTGGCCTTGTACTTTAGGCCATGCTACTGCCTCAGCCTCCTGAGTGCTGGAATTATAGGCATGTGCCAGCACACTCAGCCACAGGCATGCTTAATAAGAAAACAAATCTGTGATTCCACGTTTACTAATGCTTAGGATTGGCTTCAAGTATGTGCTATGGTTTGAGTCCAGATACTGCCCCAAAGCCACATGCAGCCATGGGGGCAGGCTTCTAGAATTTGTGTCTTATTCATGGTCCAACGCTGGGATCAAGGGTGTGAGTGCTACACCCACCCTCGGGTAGGGGCCTACAAACAATATAAGGGACAGAAAGAGTCTTCTCTGTGCTCCTCCCTTTGCTCTTGTCGGTTTTTCTGTCTCTTGCCACCGTGTACTGTTGTCTTCTGCTGTGTGCCACTTTACCACAGAACCAGCCAAACATGGACTGAAACTTCTACAAACTTTTCTTCCTTAACTTTAGGTGTCAGGTATTTTGTCTCAGCCATGCGAGAAAAGTAACCAAGATAGTAGTTTTTTTTTTTTTTTAAGTATTAAAATGAGCTGGGCATGGTGGCGCTCTCTAATCCCAGCACTCCTGAAGCTGATGCAAGAGGATTGTCCCGAGTTTTGAGTTCAGCTTGAACTATATGACAAGACCCTGTCTCAACCTTCCACCCCAAAGGAGAGGAATGTGGATCAGCCTAAACTATTTTTTAAAACAATGCCACATAAGCCTGGAGTGTAGCTCAGTGGTAGAGCACTTGCCTGGTATGTGCAAGGCTCTGGGCTTGATCACCAGTACACACACACAGACACACACTCACACAGTTAGCATGATGATACTGCAAAAAATCAAGAATATGGCAAGTTTTAGAAAAATTGGAAGAAGAATAATGGACAAAAACAAAGCACATTTTGTGTGATTAAGAAAGAGTTGTTAATCTGATAAGCTTTGGAGAGGGAACTGGGCAGCTGGAGGGATTCTCCTGCTAAACAGTGCATGGACAGTGGGAAACCATCCTGATCCCAGCTGTGGTTTCATCTCATGTGGAGCCAGGCGGGACTCGGTCAGCTGATGGTCAGCATGTGGTCCACTGCTGTTTTGCCTCTCTCTGGACTCACACCCACTACCTGAGGGCAAACAGGAACTGCCTCTGTGCCTGCCACCTTCTGCAGGATTTGGTACAGAAAACCATCTGTGTGGCAGTTTAGTAAACATTTCAGTATTAATGAAAGGGCTCTCTATAATACATAAACTGATTCAGAAGTAACTGTCTTGAGGAATAATGCACATACAAAAAAAGTCACAGGAAGAAAAATTGCACAGCATAAAAACATTAACAATTCCTACCACCATCTATCCTTTCCTAAGCTGCCTACTTTGCCTAAACATATTTGTTCACTTTTGCCAGAAAGAAACAATAAAACAGACATTGACTGCTTGCCAGGGTTTTGTACCATCATCTCTTTGAACTTCATAGAGGGGGCTGCTTTTTTTTAATTTAAAGAGAGGGGGTAAAAAAGCAAAACAGAAAAAAGGGTAGAAACAATACAGAATTTCAAAAAAATACAGTAAAAATCACTAGTTGATAAATTGCATATATTGTCTTCTGGGATATAGTTGTTCAAGTTATAAAATTAAAGCATACAAAGTGGACATTCAAACAGTGAGGCTGCAAACAGTTCTGTTCACTGATCCAACAAAAACTTAGCAACATAGTTATCAATCCTACACACTTAAACATACATGCAGTTACATCCTTTAGAGCACTTTCTTTTCCTCCTTTTGCTTTTTAAGTCAATTATCTGTTTAGTTATATCCTGTTTCAGTTTTCTCAGTACCTTACTGATCTGCTTTGTTGTTGTTACTTACTTACTTACTTTTTAAAATTTTTTCTTATTTATTATTTATTGTATTGTATTATATTGTATTTATTTGTGTTATTTTGAAGGTAGTAAAATACAGCAGAACAAGACAGGACAAAGCCAACTGAGGCAGTGCAGTGAAATTGGTACAGAACCTCACAGCAGGTTACTGGGATAACAGCAATAGGTACAATAGTACAACTGGTTTTCTTCACAATAGTTGTTCCTTCAATCAGGCAGAGCAGTATTGAAGGAAATACTGAAATTATAAAAACAGAATATTGAATAGAGCAAAACCATTGATCAGAACAGAGCAAAACAGTGATAAAAATATTTGCATTCAAAGAGATGGCAGAAGGAAATCCCCCTTATTTGCTATATTGCAAATAGTCAAACTGGCAAGAGATGCTCAGATCTCTGGCTCTCACTTGCTGGGGGCGGGGGCGGGGAATGAGATGGATGTTTGATTCTTAGCCTGTGCACCAGAAGGCTCACAGCCACCCACCAGAGCAGTGAGCTGGCTGCCTGTTTTCCCAGCACCCAAAGTTTCAACATGGCAGGGATCTCAAGAAACACTGATATGGTTCTCACCCTGGGACGGCCACTGCTTGGGAGGCCACAGCCACTTACCAGAGCGGCATGCTGGCTGCCTGTTTTCCCAGTGAGGGGGCTGCTTTTAATGTTTAAAATTTACAAGTGAAATGACTTGATGATGATGATGATGATTGTGCATCTCCCTCAATGTAGCGGGAGGGTCACCAAGAGGGCACTGCCCTGCAGAGCTTCTATTCCAACATGGCCTTTGCTCCCTTTACCATCCCTGGGCTGCCCCTCTCTGTTGGATGATCAAATGCCTAAGCAGGAATAGGAGCAGAGCTTAGGGAATAGATATATAAATAAACATCCAGCCAAACAAGAACATCTGTGTGATTTTTTAGTGTGTTTTAAAGATGTTGCTGAACTTGTTAAACTTGTTAAACTGTCTAACTCTCCTGTGTGACAACTGACATTCTACCACAGAGCTGTAAGCATTTGGTCAACTCCCAGCCCATGTTCTGAAGTATTTAGCTTTAGCTTTGCAGAACCATTTTTCTCCGGTGGATCATGATGATTTCCAAATTTGAGGAGAATTTCACGCCATGCTCAGAAGCAGCACTCCAGTCTGATTCACAAGGTGGCAAGAATGGGGAAGAGCGTTTTGAAGGGGATTCATGGCAACGTGTCTTTTACTGTACTAATTTTTAAAAAAATTTAAATATTCAGCATGTATTTTGATCATAACTTTATAATATTTTAAGATCATCAGTAGTCATAATGGATTGGTAACTGGTGGTCGACTTATAACACCAGCTGAACTGAATCAGTGTGGTGCTGCGTGTAGGTGCCCACCTGAGTACCGTTGCCAGCATGAAAAGGAGACCTGGCGAGGAAGAGTAGCATTGTGTTGTTGTCAGGAACCATTGGTTCTCCTGGGGGAGCTTGTCACACTGGCTTCCTGATATGAACTCGGCTGTTATTGGTGGAAAAGCTCGGGATGGCTGTTGTCACTGAGGATGGCTGTGGTACTTTTTTGGAAGAACCCTGGTCTTTATTTTGAGTGTTGCTTTCTGGCTCCAGTGCAGAACCCTCAGTCTGCTGGCACAGATCCTTCACCCTGCTGGCGTAGACTTTTTAATTTCCATCCCTGACCTTTGAGCTTTCCCAGTGAAGATCCATAAAGCAGCATGAATCATTGTTGTGGGCTCTAGGCCTCCAGTTGCGTTCATGGGCTCTAGGTCTTCAGCTGGAGCCATGCAGAACATTGCTGTGGGATCCAAGCCTTCAGCTGGATTTTCTAGGTCTTCAGTATGTGGACAGATTTACTGCACTTCTTGTATTTGACTCCTTGGTGACCATTATATATAATACTCTAAGTTGTTTCTTGTATTGTCTTCTCCTTGCAACCTCTGACTACTACAGCAGTAGTTATTAAGATTCTTAGAAATATTAGCCAGCCATGATGGCTCACACCCCTAATCTGAGCTATTCAGGGGGCTGAAGTAAAAGAATCACAAATTTGAGGCCAGCCTGGGCAATTTAGCAAGACCCTGTCTCAAAATAAGATAAAATAATAAAATAAAATAGGTTGGGATGTAGTTCAGTGATAGAGTACCCTGGATCAATCTGTGCTAACACACACACACACACACACACACACACACACACAAATTCTTAGAAAAATGAAGATTACATTTTAATATCAGAGACCAATGGGAAGTGAACATTTCAAGAAAAACGGCTAGCTGGATGTGATGGCACAGACCTGGGATTTCAGCACTCAAGGGGCTGAGGCAGGACAATTGTTATGAGTTTAAGGCCACTCTAGGCTATATAGGTAAACTCTGTCTCAATCCTCTCCCCCCCCCAAAAAAAAGAAAGAAAAAAAAATAAACAAGCTAGTAGTGATAAACCAATACTTAACCATATGCCAGAAAAAAGTTTTCACTTTAAGATATTAAAATAAAAGATTTGTACTTACAAGCTAAAATAAAATCAAAAAACAAATGCTAACAACAAGAAAAAGAATCAGAAGAACCTGGGCATGACAGTACATACCTGTAATCCCACTACCAAGGAGAAAGTGGGAGGTGAGGCAGGATGATCACAGAGCGTTTGAGGCCAGCCCAGCCTGAGCTGCATACTAAGACCCCAAAAAGAAAAGAAATCAACCCATCCTCAGATTTTCATCTACAACTCTAGACAGTAGAAAGCAGAGAAAGAGCCTTTTCAAAATTTGGTACCAGACACTGGAATATAGCAACGTGAAGAAGAGAAGAAGGAGGGAAGAAGGTCTCCAGGACCCAGAAAGGATCTGAAGTGAGAACTGAAGCCCTTAGAGAGACTAGAGAGACTTCAACAAAGAAGAGGGAGGTGACATTCAGTACTTTCTCTGTGGTGACTACTGATGACCAGAGGCCTCCATGGAGAGATGCACAGTGGAATAGAGCAGTGGACACAGTGGACAGCAGGGGCTAGTGAGTTATTCAAGTTTGGGTGCCTCTCACAAGACGGTGACTGATCAGTAGCCGTTTTGGAGAGGGGCCAAATGAGATCAGAATTCAGAACAGCTGTGAGCTCCATCCAGTGGCTTCCAGTAACAGTGTCAGGCACCAAGACAAGGTCAAGGCAGCAAGAGGCACACGTAATGTTGCAGGCTGAAGAAATATAGTTCAGGCTCACAGCCAGAACCCAGCCGAAACTTCAGTGGGACTAAAGGTGCAGGCTTGTTGGGATTATCTGTTACTGCACTGTAAAGGTGTTGGCTTGCTGGGATTTATGAACTCTATCTGGACTATGTGTGCCCACGTTGTCTGTGAGCGAAAGCCAAGATACTCCTCTAAATGGACATTTCTTCTTCTTCTTCTTCTTCTTCTTCTTCTTCTTCTTCTTCTTCTTCTTCTTCTTCTTCTTCTTCTTTTTCTTCTTCTTCTTTTTCTTCTTCTTCATCTTCTTCCTTCTCCTCCTCCTCCTCCTTCTTCTTCCTCCTTCTCCTCCTCCTTCTTCTTCTTTTTCTCTCTTTTTTATTTTTTGGGGTAATATTTTTCTTGATTGTTCTTGTTTTTATACCTGTGGTGAACACTGCTCCTAGGTTTTGCTGCTGTTGTTCTGCTCTGCTCTTCTTATTTCTTCCTCCTCTCTTTTTCTCCTGTCTTCTTCACCAGGAGAAAATTTTCCCAAAGTTTTCAAGATCTTCCTCCAGCCTTATTTCTAAACTTGTCCTCTTCTTTTTCTTTTTTTTCAGACAAGATTTCATTCTGCAGTTCAGGCTGGCCTTGAAATCACTTTGTAGTCCAGGCTGGCCTTGAAATTGTAATGGTCCACCTGCCTCAGCCTCCAAGTGCTGGGATTATAGGCATGTGCCACCATGCCCAACTCTTTCTCTTCTTCTATTTCTGTCTTCCCCCCCTTCTTTCAAATTTTGTTCCTTGAAGTTAAATTCATCCTATTGAAGGATTATTTACTGCACACAATTTTCTGTTTTATTTTAGATTTTGTTGAGCAGTCACAAGGTGGAAAATCAATACTACATTTTGTCATTTTCTAGGCTGTGCTTGATTCTATTGTTATTGCTGGCTGTGTTACTTTAGCAAAGGTGACATAATTGTTCTAATGAGTTATTCTTCTTGGTCTCCCAAGATTGAAGTTGCTTAAGATCATAATAATATACAGTAGTGCCAAAGAACCAGTAGTTGGGCCAAATGATCCGCAGCTTCTCATCCCCAATAAATTGAAGAGGTAGATCTTAAAACACACTCAAAACCCAAAGGCCAGCTACACCTGGAACACATCTTGGCAAAGTAGTCATTTCCCAAGGTGTACACATACTAGCTGTAAAGTTAGTTGGCATATGTAATTTACAGCCATCAATCCACAAAGTAAACTGAAAAAAAAATGAGAAGATACTTAAACAAGCTGTAATCTTAGACTTCCAGCTCACCAAATGCAAACCCAGGGGCAATGAGGTATAAAAACTTGAAAACCACCCCCCCCAAACTCTATAAAATGGTAACAGTGGAAGTAACAAAGCAGATGAATGAAGCTTTAGGAAAAATCAAATCAGAAATAATCTCAGGTAACTACAGAGATGGTGACCACAATGAAAGACATGGCTACTGATGCTAGAGAAGATACAGATACAAAAATAGAGGAACTTAGGAAAATGATTTAAACCATAAACAACCAACATAAGAAAGAAACAAAATCCACAAAACTGGTTCAAACAGATACCCAGGAGATTAAAAATTCCATTGTAAGTATACTCAGCATAATGAGCCAAATAAGGATAGAATATCAGATATAGAAGCCAGCATTGTGAGAAGCAATAATGAAAAGAAAGATTTCTTAAGAACAACAAGGGACCAGGAGAAATCAATACAGAAGCTGCTAGATGATGCAAAAAAGAATAATGTAAGATTGATCAGAGTTGATGAAAAAGCAAGAGATAGCACAAATTACATTAAAAAAAAACTTGGCCACAGAAGTCATAGCAGAAAACTTCCCAAGCAGGGAAACTAGAATTTCACATACAGATAAGTGTTGTATATAGAACTCCTTATCAGCCATGATCAAAATATCTACAGAAAGGCTTTTAATAGTCAAGTTTCCAGAAATTCAACACAAGAACATAATATTAAACACTGGTAGAGAAAAAAATTACCTACAAAGAAAAGCCCATTAGAATCACAACTTACTTCTTGACACAAACCCTCAAGTCAAGAAGAGTTTGAGTGAAGAACTTCAAGCCCTAAAAGAAAACTACTTCCAACCCAGACTAATACACATCACAAAGCTGTCTTTCAAAATTGATGGAGAAATAAGATACCTTCATGACAAAGAACACTGAGGAAATTCATGAACACCAAACCAGCACTCTAAAATGTACTGAAAGACACTCTAGAGAGAGATAGCAAGAACTACAACTGTATGAACCCAACAGAAGGAATTCATCAGGCAAGGCAAACTATTAAACATAGAGGGCTAAAGGGAGGGCCAACAAAAGGAAAATAACATGACAAGGCTAAGTGAATATATATCAGTTCCAACTATCAATGTTAATGGTCTAAATTCAACAATCAAAAGAAACAGACTAGCAGAATGGATTAAGAAGCAATATCCAAGGGCCAAGGATATAGCTCAGCAGCATAGCTCTGCCTAGTAAGTGTGAAGTTGTGAGTCTGATTCCTGTTCCCCTGCAAAAACAAACAAAAAAACCAAAGAAGCAAGATCCAAAAATATGCTGCATACAAGAAATACATTTAATTCAAAAAGAAATTCATAGCCTGAAAGTCAAAAGATGGAAAACAAGACTCCATGCAACAGGAACCTAGAAAAAAGCAGGGGTAGTTATTCTATTTGTAGACAAAGTGAATTTCAGACCAAGACTGATTAAGAGCAGCAAAGGTCATTGCATCCTTGTAAAGGGAACAATTCAAGAGGACAAGATAACAATCATAAATATATATGCACCAAATATCAGGGCACCCAACTACATAAAACAAATATTGACTTATGGTGGTGGTGACAGTGGCTGCAGGAGTGCAAGTATATAGCCCAAACTACCCCCAGGTGGAGACCCCCAGGGCCCCAGCAGAGGCACACACACCAGTAGCTGGTAAGTGAGATGAACCATCACTGTGCTCTGGCACAGACACATCAGCTAGAAGTGGGCAGATGGAGCCACCATTTCTCTCTCTCTCTCTCTCTCTCTCTCTCTCCTCTCTCTCTCTCATCCACTCCCCCTCCCTCTCTCTCTGTGTGTCTCTCTCTCTAAATACATCAAAGGACTAGGGAGAACTCCAGCAACAGAACCCACCACAGCCCCCACATCCAGAGGCCCAGATCATCCCCATACACAGCACAAATACCACTGAAAACTTGGCAGCAGCACCCAATACATATCTGGGATCAGACTTGGACCTACCACAGAACCATGAACACCAGAGAAATTTTACTACATTTATTTTTCTGTGTTTGTTTGATTGATTTTCCTTTTTATGTCTGGTTGAGGTCTTTTTTTTTTGGTTTGGTTTAATTTGGTCTTGTTTCATTTTATATGATTATTTTTGTTTTCATGTTTTAGTCTCTTTCTCTCTTTTTTCTTTTATGTTTCTTTCATGGCTTAAATTTATTACTTTTCTTTTTGTTTTCATCTATTTGCCTTCTTACTCTCTTTTGTCAACTATCTTGCTTAATTTTATGATACTTTCATATGAATAAACATTGCCTCATCTTTTCCTGATTCACTTCAATGCTCCTGATTCCTCTTCCATTGTTTCCCACCTCTGTCCCCCAGTTTCCCATAACTTGGGTGATCATCTGCTCCCCAACCTTGCTTACTATATTGGACTTCATTCATCACTGTACCACGCCCCCTATGTCTCTTAATCCTCTGCCCATCACAACAGGGTAAAATCACTTCACTAAGGGGAAAAGCACTGCATACAATTTCCTGGTATGTGCTGGATTCTGCTATATAACTGCAGAATTTGCTTTTATGCTTAAAAATATCAGGCTAATAGTTGCCACCATTTGTCGGTAGCCAGGCTGCACTTGAGACTATTGTTATTGTTAATGTACTACTTACCTGTTATAACCAATCATACCTGTTATAACCAATTTTTCTTTCCTGTATGATAACACTGTTATTGTCTGAAATGATTATCATCATTATAGTCCAATACCAAAGGACAGGATTCTGAGGCAAATTGATAACAACTTTTCATCCTCAAAAAATTGGGAAAGTAGGTTCTTTGGATAGACATAGACCAAGAATCACCTAGAGCTAGAAAACATCCCTGAGAAACAGCCGTTTCCTACAGAAGCCTCTATACTAGGGATAAAATTTTCTACCATAAGAAATCTACCAGCATCAACACAAAAAAACAAAATAAAATAAAAAATAGAACACAGAAAGTGACAACACAGAAGTAAACTGCAACCCCAGATCCGCAGCCCACTCAGGACAAGTCTAGAGCACAAGATAGACAAAGAAGCCAAACACTGGAAATTTCTGACATGATAGCAATAGAAGTGAAAAAGCAAAAGGAAGAGACTACAGAAAAAATAATCTCCAGGGTACAGAAAGAAATGATGAACAAAATGAACAACATTAAAGGAGAGATTAAAAAAAAATAGAGCTCAGGAAAACAATAGAAGTCATGAATGCCCAACATAGGAAAGAAACGAAATCTGTGAAACAGATCCCAACAGCAATTCAGGAGTTTAAAAATTACACTGAAAGTATAGGCAACAGATTGAACGAAGGGAAGGCTACAACATCAGAGCTAGAAGACAGGACTGCAATTAGTGATCAGGAAGATAAAGATACCTTACAAACAAGAAGAGACCATGAAAGATCAACCCAACAGCTACAAGTTGAACAAAACAAAAAACACAAGATGGAGTGGAATCTTGGAGAAAGCTGGAGACAACACCAGAGAAACATACACACAAAAACTCTTCACAGAAATAATGTCAGAAAACTTCCCAAACATGGATTAAGTATTTGACATACAAATAAATGCAGCATGTAGGACTCCAAATAGACACAACCAAAATTACATCAAAGTACATAATAAGCATGATTCCAGAAGTTTAGCACAAGGACAGAATATTAAAAGTGGCTAAAGAAAAAGAGCAAAGCACCTATAAAGGAAAGCCCATCGAAATCACAGCAGACATCTCAACATAAAGCCTCAAATCAAGGAGAACTGGGCATGAGATACTTCAAGCCGTAAAAGAAAACAACCTTCAACCCAGGTTGATGTATCCCACAAAACTATCTTTCAAAATCAATGGAGAAATAAGATGCTTCCATGACAAAGAAAAACTGAAGAAATTCATGACCATCAAACTGGTTCTTCAGAATGCTCTGAAGGATATATTAGAAAGAGAAAACAAAAAAACACATACACAAGAACACAATAGAAAGAAGTCACAAGGCAGGGCAAGTCATTAAACAAAGGGAGAAAACAGAACCAACAATAGAAAAATAACATGAAACATATTTAACTCAAAAAGAAACACATAGTTTGAAAGTCAAGGGTAAAAAACAATACACCATGCCAAAGTAACACAGAAAAAAGCAGGAGTAGCTATCCTATTTGTAGACAATGTGAATTTCAAGTCAAAACTGATAAAAAGGGACAGAGATCTCTACTTGCTTATTCAGGGAAAACCCCAAGAAGAAGAGGTAGCAATCATAAATATATACATACCAATTACCAATGTATCCAACTACATAAAACAAATATTAATAGATGTAAAAAATCAAATAAGCACCAGCACAATTGTATTGGAGGGCCATAATAACACACTCTCACAAATAGATCAACTAGATAAAAAAAAATCAACAGAGAAATACCATTGAACAAATGAACTTAATAGATGTCTACATAGTGTTCCACACCACATCAGAATACACATTCTTCTTATTTTCATGTGGGAGATTCTCCAAAACAGACCACATACTTGCTCAAAGAACATGTTTAAGTAAATCCAGAGGAACTGAAATTATCCCATGTATAGTATCTAACCATAATGCAATAAAATTGAAAATCAACAGCAAAAGAAATCACAAAAACTACAGAAAGATGCAGAAATTAAACAACACACTCTTGAACAACCATTTGGTCACAGAGGAAATTAAAGAAGAAATTTAACAGTATCTACAATTAAATGACAACCCCAGTACAACATACCAGAATTTATGGGACATGATGAAAGCAGTCCTACCAGGGAAATTTATGGCAATGAATTCTCACATTAGGAAAACAGAATGAGTGCAAATAAATAACCTAATGTTGAACTTCAAGCTTCTAGAAAGAGAAGAACAAAGCAAACCCAAAGCTCATACAGGGGAGGAAATTATAAAGATAAGAACAGAAATTAATGCAATTGTGACTAAAAAAATACACATAATGAATCAAAGAGTTAATATTTGAAAGAGTAGAAAAAAATCAATAAACCCTTAGCCAACCTCATCACAAAGATAAAAAAGACTCAAATTTAAACGTTTAGGAATAAAAAGGGGGAAATAACAATGGATCCTGCAGAAATCCAGAAGATCATCAACACCTACTTTGACAAATTGTACTCTATTGAGATGGAAAACATAGAAGAAATGGACAGATTCTTTGATACATATGAACTGGCAAAACTGAATTGAGATGATGTAAAAATTCTAAATAACCTGTTATCAGCCACCAAAACTGAAAAATGTAATTTAAAATTTACCAACAAAGAAAAGCCCAGGTCCTTATGCATTCATTGTTGAATTCTGCAAAAAAAAAAAAAAAATTAGAGAAAAACTAATGCCACTAATGTTGAAGCTCCTTAATGAAATTGAAAGAAAAGAGATACTTTCAAAATCATTCCTGGAAGCAAGTATTACCCTGGTACCAAAACCAGGAAAAGACCCTTGCAAAAAAGAAAACTACAGGCCAAATTCCCTAAGGAACATAGTTGTAAATACTTTCAGTAAGGTACTGGAAAAAAATGCAACAAATCAGCAAGAAGACTGAACACCATGACTGTTATGGTTGATACATTGTGTCAACTTTAGAAATGTAAAAGTTTAAATGAGAGACTTAGCAGGGAGCCAGGCTTCTTACTTTGTAAATATCTTCATCCTGTGCAAGAGGAGGGCACAGAGATTTTGTGAGGGCTTCACCTGAAGTGGGGGGCGGTGTACAATATAAGGGAGAAGATGCAGCTTTTGCTTGCTGCTGTGCCAGGCCACCCTGCCTTGGAGTCAGCTGATTATGGACTGAAACCTCCACAAACTGTAAGCTAAATAAACCTTTCCTTTCTTTACTTTGGATGTCAGGCATTTTGTCTCAGCAACAAGAGAAAAGTATCCAAGACAATGACCAAGTAGGATTCAGATCAGTGATGATTCAACATAAGCAAAACAATAAATGTAATACACCATATTAACAGAGCCCCCCCAACCACATGATCATCTCAATGGATGTAGAAAAAGCATTTAACAAAGTCCAACACACATTCATGATAAAAGCCCTACAGAAAAAAAAAAACCTACAGAATATTGGAATAGATGGTCTTTTTCTCAATCCAATAAAAGCTATCTATGATAAAAAAAAAACAGCTAATATCACACTAAATGGTCAAAAACTAAGTTTTCACTATAAAATCAGGAACAAGGATGTTCACTATCACCACTCCTATTTAATATAGTTCTGGAAACATTAGCCAGGGCAACCAGACAAGTGAAAGAAATAAAAGGAATAAGGACAGGAAAGGAAGAAATTAAATTATCATTATTTGTGGATGACATGATAATTTGTGGAAAACCCCAAAAACTCTACCAGAAGACTTGTAGATATAATAACCAAATTCAGCAGTGTAGCTGGCTACAAAATCAACACTCAAAAATCAGTAGCAGGGCCAAGGATTTAGACCAGTAGAAAACACCTGTCTGGCAAGCACAAGGTCCTGAATACCATTCCTGGTACCAATCATCATCATCATCATCATCATCATCATCATCATCAATAACATTCCTGTACAAAAACAACAAATTCACCAAAAGAGAAATTAGGAAGACAACACTCTTCACAATAGCATCCAAAAAATGAAATACTTAGGAATCAATCTAACAAAGGAAGTAAAAGATTTATACATTGGGACCAAGGATTTAGCTCAGTGGCTCAAGCACTTGCCTGGTGAGTGTGAGGTCATGAGTTTGATCCCCAGTACAAGAAAAAAAATTTATTCATTGAACATTATAACTCACTGAAAAAGAAGATTGAAGAGGATATCAAAAACCAAACCTGGAGCTGAGTTTGGTGATGGACACCTGTAATTCCCATACTTGGGAGGCTGAGGCAGGAGGATTGTTTTAAATTCAAGACCAACCTGGGCTACAAAGTAAGTTTGAGAGCAACCTGAACTGCAGAGCAAGACCCTGTCTCAGAATAATAAAACCAAAAAATAAAATAGATAACCAAAAAAATAAAAAACAAAAAAACCTGGCTGGGGATTTAGCAGAACAAGTTCCTGCCTAGAAAGCACAAGGTCCACGAGTTCAATTCCTGGTTCCAAAAAAAAAAAAAAAAAACCCAAACCTGTGAACAAATAAACTTATATAAGATGTCTACAGTGTGTTCTACTCCACAGCATCAGAATACACATTCTTCTCAGCTGCACATGGGAGTTCTCCAAAATAGACCACATACTAGCTCACTGAACATGCTCGAGTCAATGCAAAGGAACTAAAATTATCCCATGCATATTTTCAGAGCATGGTGCAGTGAAGTTGAAAATCAATGGCCAAAGAAATCGCAAGAACTTCATAAACACATGATGACTAACACCCCCTAAACAACTAGGTGGGTCACAGATGAAATTAAAGAAGAAATTAGACAGCTTCTATAATTAAATAATAATGCCAATACAACATACCAGAACTTATTGGATGCAATGAACCAGTCCTATGAGGAAAATTTATAATAATGAATAGCTGTATCGGGAAAACAGTGTGAGCTCAAATGAATAACTTAATGTTGAACCCAAAATTTCTAGAAAAAGAAGATCAAATCAAGCCCAAACTTGGGATAAAATTACAAAGATTAGAGCAAAAATTAATGCAATGGAGACTAAAAAATCAGTACAAAGAATCAATCGATTGAAGAGTGGATTCTTTGAAAGATTTAATAAAATTGACAAACCCTTAGTCAATCTAATAAAAAAAAAGATTCAAATCCACACAATTAAGAATAAAAGGATGAAATCACAACAGATCCTATAGAAATCCAGATCATCAATACTTCCAGAAAATGTTTTCTAACACTTTGGAAAATGCAGACTAGATGGACAGATTCCTAATACATATTAATTATCACCACTCCTCCTCGTCCTAGAGACCTCAGCAGCCCACCGACCATGATCGACTCTGTCTACCACCTGAGGAACCTTGGTTGGCTGGTGGAAACTTCAGCAAACCCTCACCTCACACAGCAGCCTCAGTGGGCCTGCGACAGTGCAATGAGTTTCCCCATCAAATAGAGGACATCAGTGGGTCAACGGGAGCAGCAGTGAGCCTTCTCCTGCACCTGTAGGACTTTGGTGAGCCCAGCAAGAGTGTGGGTGAGTCCTTCTTCCATAGAGAGAACACTGGGTGGGTTGAGGAGAGCACTGACAAGTCTTCCCCCAACCTGGAGGATCTTGAAAGGGACTAGGAGAGCTCCAGTGACACAGTAGAGTCCCAGCTGAGGTGCACAATATAGCCAAATAACTCTGACAGCCTGGAACAGCCTAAGCCACAGTAAAAATAGGAGCTAAGGGTTGGCTTACATCAACACTGCTAGGCTAGTCAGCCTGGGGAGAATATAAGATTCACCCAATAAGCCCTGCAGGAGGAATTCAGGTGACTGGCCCCTCCACTTCATTGTGGGATCCAGCAACTGGACAAACATCAGCCACATGGTAGGACCCTAAGACACACACAATGATCAATTGAGACTACTGGGATTGAAAAGACCAAAATATTAACCCATGAGGTGAAAATGACAAAACAAAAAAAGCAAAATGCAATCTCAAATGTCCAGTCCATCAGGAATAAGTATAGGAGACATTGAAATAGAAGACATTAGAAGTCATACACCTGAAATTTCTGAAAAGATAGCAACTGAAATAAAGAAACAAATCCATGAGGATATAGAGGAAATCAGATTAGAAATAATCTCTCAAGTAAAGAATTGACAACCTTAATATAGGAATTGCTCAGCATAGCTAGAGAAGACATAAATAAAACAAAAAAGTACAGGAGCATGGGAAAATGATGGAAACCTTAAACCTTGAATGAACAATTTAGGAAAGAAATTGAATACATGAAACAAATTCAAAGAGATATCCAGGAAATAAAAAACTCCATTGAAATCTGGCAAAACCATTTTACTGAAGTTGAGGATAGACTAGGATTGCAGCTAGTGATCATGAAAGGAAAGAACTTTTATTAATTTTTTAAAAATTTTATTTAAAGAGAAAAAAAAGCAAAACAGGAAAAAAGGGTAAAAACAATACAAAATTTCAAAAAATCAGTACGAAATCACTAGTTGATAAATTACATATTGTCTTCTTAGATATAGTCGTTCAAGTTACAAAATTAAAGCACACAAAGTGGACATTCAAACAGTCAGGCTGCAAACAGTTCTGTTCAATGATCCAACATAACTTAGCAACATGGTTATCAATCCTACACACTTAATGGGCCAGGAATTTAGCTCAGTGGCATAAGTGCCTGCCTTGCAAGCACGTGGTCGTGAGTTTGATCCCCAGTACAAAAAAAAAAAAAAAGAATCCTACACACTTAAACATACATGCAGTTATATCCTTTAGAGCACTTTCTTTTCATCCTTTTGCTTTTTAAGTCAATTAAAATTGTTTCATTATATCATGTTTCAGCTTGCTCAGTACCTTACTGATCTGTTTTGTTATGGTTATTTACTTTTTTATTTATTTCATATTATTTATTTATTTTGAAGATAGTAAAATACAGTAAAAGAAGATGAAGCAAGGCCAACTGAGACAGTTTAGTGAAATTGGTACAGAACTTCACAGCAGGTTACCGGAATAACAGTGATAGGTACTATAGTATATCTTGTTTTCTTCACAATAGCTGTTCTTTCAATCAGGTACAGCAAAATTGAAGGAAATACCGAATTTATAAAGACAGAATATTGAATAGAGCAATATCATTAATTAGAACAGAACAACACAGTGATAAAAATATTTGCCTTCAAAGAGATGGTAGAAGGAAATCCCCCTTATTTACTATATTGCATATAGTCAAACTCCCAAGAGATGCTCAGATCTCTGGTTCCCACTTGCTAATGGGGGTAGGGGAGTGAGATGGATGTTTGATTCTTAGCCTGTGCACCGGAAGGCTCACAGCTGCTTACCAGAGCAGCGAGCTGGCTGCCTGTTTTCCCAGTGCCCCAATTGCCAACATGGTGCAGATCTCAGGAAACACTGATGGTTCTCACTCTAGCACGGCCGTGGCCTGCAGGCCACAGCCACTTACCAGAGTGGTGAGCTGGCTGCTTGTTGGAAAGAAATTTTAAAAATAACAAGAGAGTATGAAACAGTAATTTAACAGCTTCAAGAGAATGCAAAGAAGCAATATAAGACTGATAGATATCAATGAAAATGCAGGAGTCAATGTAAATGATATAAGAAAACTATTTGCAGAATAGGGGAAAATTTCCCAAACATGGGAAAAGAATCAGATATACAGGTAAGTGAGGCATATAAAATGCCAAAAAGTCATAACCAAAATAAATCTACACACAGACATAATAATTAAGATTCCAGAAATTCAGCATAAAAACAGAACAATAAAAGCTGTGAGAGAAAAGACACAACTTATGTATCAAGGAAAGCCCATTAAAATCACAACAGACTTTTCAGCACAAACCCTCAAGTTAAGACAAGCTTGGAAAAAGAAAACAATGATGTACCCTACAAAATTTTCTCTCAAAATTAATAGAGAAATAAGATACTTCCATGACAAAGAACTGAAGAAATTCATTTGTACCAAGCCAACTCTAAAAAGAATACTGAAAGACATATGAGAGAGAGACAAAAATGACTATAATTCCCAGAACAACAACAGAAAGAAACTACCAGGCAGGGTAAGCAATTAAACAAGAGGGGAAGCAGGGAACCAACAACAAGAAAATAAAGTGGCAAAGTTAAGCCAGTACATATCATTTATATCCATCAATGTAAATGGCCTAAATTCACCAATTAAAAGAAATAGACTGACAGAATGGATCAATAAACAGGATCCAACAATATGCTGTATACGAGAAACACATCTGACTCAAAAGGAAACTCATAGAGTAAAAGGCAAAGGATGGAAAATAATATTCCATGTGAAAGGAACACAGAAAAAAGCAGAGACAGCTATTCTCTTTGCAATCAATGTGAACTTCCAACCAAAAATGATCAAAAGAGATAAAGAAGGTCATTACATACTTGTTACTGAAAAAATTCAAGAGGAAGAGCTAACAATCACAAATATATTTGCACCAAATATAGGAGCACCCAACTATATAAGACAAATATTAATAGATATGAAAAACCAATACACAATAACACAATTATAACAGGGGACCTGAATACCACCATTGTCACCCAGAGATAGATCAACTAGACAAAAATTCAGTAAAGAAAAAACAGAACTGAATCAAACCTGTGAACAAATGGACCTGGTAGACGTTTAAGAGTGTTCCACCTAGCAACATCAGAATATACATTCTTCTCAGCTGCACATGGGATGGTCTCTAAAATAGACCATATATTAGTTGATAGAACATACTTAAGTAAATGCAAAGGAATTGAAATTATTCCATACATATTGTCTGATCATAGAACATTGACATTGGAAATTAATGGCAAAAAACCTGCAAAATTTACATAGACATATGGAAATTAAATAGCCATCTCTTGAACAACCAATGGGATATAGATGAAATTAAACAATATCTAAAATTCAATGAAAATGCAGATACAACACACCAAAACTTGTGGGACACAATGAAAGCAGTGCTAAGAGTGAAATATATAGCAGTAAATAGCCACATCAGAAAAACAATAAGTACAAATAAACAACTTAATGCTACATCTCAAGCTTCTAGAAAAAGAAGAACAAGTGAAGCCCAAAGCTCATAGAAGAGAGGAAATTATAAAGATCAGAGCAGCAATTGAGACTAAGAAAACAATACAAAGAATTAATGAATCAAAGAGTTGGTTCTTTGAAAGGATAAATAAATATTTATTCTTTTGAAAGGATAAATAAAATTGACATGCCTCTAGCCAACTTTATCAAGAAAAGGAAAGAAAAAACTCAAATTCACGCAATAAGGACTGAAAAGAGACAAATTACTACAGATCCCATGGAAATTCAAAAGATCATGAATACCTACTTTAAAGTCTTTACTCATATAAGGTGGAAAACACAAAGGAAATGGACAAATGCCTAGAAACATGAATTACCAAAGCTGAATCAAGAAGATATAACAATTTTGAATAACCCAATATCAGCTACTGAAATTGAAAACATAATTAAAAACTTACCAACAAAAAAAGCCCAGGTCCTGATGGATTCACAGCTGAATTCTACAAGAAATTTAGAGATTTGATGCCAATACTCCTTAAACTCTTCAATGAAATTGAAAGGAAGCAATCCTCTCTAATTCACTCCTGGAGGCAAGTATTACTCTGATACCAAAACCAGAGAAAGAACCAGCCAAAAAGGAGAGCTATAGGCCAATCTCACTAATGGACATGGATGCAAAGATTCTCAATAAAATACTGGCATAGAGAATGCAGCAAATCATCAAGAAGATTATACATTATGACTAAGTGGGATTTATCCCAGGAATGCAGGGATTAATGATCTTCTGTATATGTACAGTGTATGTAGTGATTTCACCATTTTCATTCATTTTTTGCATTTCTTTCCTTTTTTTGATCAGGTTGGCTAGGGCCTAATCGGTTTTATCTATTCCATCAAAGAACCACCTCTTTGGTTTCTTAATTCTTCGTTGTTTTTTTTTTTTTTTTTTAGTTTCAATTGCTTTAATATCTGTGCTGATCTTTATAATTTCCTCCCTTCTTTTGGCTTTGGGCTTGACCTTTGTTTCTTTCTCTAGATGTCTGGGGTGTAGCATCAGGTTGTTTATTCATGTTCATTTTGTTTTCCTGATGTTACAGTTCACTGAAGTGAATTTCCCTCTGAGGACTGCTTTCATTGTGTCCCACAAGTTCCAATAACTTGTATTTGCATTTTCATCTGCATGTACATATTCTTTAATTTCTCCTGTGACCCACTGATTGTTCAGGAGTGTATTATTTAATTTCCATGCATTTATGGAGTTTTTGCAGTTTCTTTTATCATCAATTTCCAATTTCATGAAACTATGGTTAAATAATCTGAATGGGATAATTTTGATTAAGTTGAATTTATTTAAGCATGTTCTATGGGCTAGTATATGGTCTTTTTTAGAGAATGTCCAAAGTGCAGCTGAGAAGAATGTGTATTCTGATGTTGTTGGGTGGGATACTCTGTACATATCTACTAGTATATTTGTTTACAAGTTCTGTTATTTCTTTGCTGATTTTCTTTCTAGTTGACCTGCCTCTTTGTGTCAGTGGGGTGCTAAGGTCTCCCATTACAATTTTGTTATTATTTTATTTTTCATGTCTACTAATATTTGTCTTATATAGCTGGGTGCTCCCACATTTGGTGCATATATATATATATATATATATATATTTTTTTTTTTTTTGTACCAGGGATTGAACTTACAACCACACACTTGCAAGGCAGGTGCTTGTGCCACTGAGCTAAATCCCCAGCCCTGGTGCATATATATTTAAGATCATATCTCTTCCTCTTCAAGTTTCCCCATGACCAGTATTAGTGACCTTCTTTAGTCTTTCACATTGTCTGCAAACAGAATAACTATCCTTGCCTTTTTTCTGGGTTTCTGTTGCTTGAAGTATTGTTTTCCATACTTTGACTTTCAGTCTAAAAATTTCCTTTTGAGTTAGATGGGTTTCTTGTATGCAGCATATGGTTGGATATTGTTTCTTGATCCATTTTGTTTTTTTAATTTTAATTAGTGAATTGAGACCATTTACATCAGCATAGAGATTCCTCAAAAAGCTAGGATTAGAGGTCCCATTTGACTCAGCTATCCCCCTTCTGGGTATTTTCCCAGAAGAATTAAAAACATCAAACCACAGTAATATATGTGCACCCAAGTTTATACAGCCCAACTTGTAACACCTAAATCCTAGAAACAAAGCAAATGGCCATCAACCTAGGAATGAATAAAAAAAGATGTATTTTTATACAATGGAATGCTACTCAGCTATAAAGAAGGATAAACTTGAGGCTTTTATAGGTAAATGGATGCAACTGGAGACCATACTCATAAGTGAAATAAATCAGATTTACATGTGTAAATAACATATTGTCTCTGTAGTGTAAGAAACTGAAAGAGTACATAGATCTGACATCTACAATAGACATCGTGAAAGGTAAAGAAACTGCTGAAAAGGAAAGAACAACTGAGATAGGGGAAAGAAGAAAAGAAGGAAAGGAAATGAAAAAATATATATATACAAAATAGCTAAGATAATTATACTATTAATTTCTTTTAGTTTATTGAAAGGAACAGTTTGTGCTTTATTGTTTGGTCAATTTTGCATGCCTATATCTTATAATCTGAGCAAATATTTTGAAGATAACTATATACAATATATTAACCATTGTTAATTTCCTATTACCAAGTTATGAAAGTCTCTATCTGAAAAAAGAAACAAAACTGCATTTGAGTACTTTTAGAGTCTTTCCAATGACTCTGATTGTAAAGGATTAAAACTTGGATAAATAAAGATTTAGAAGCCAGTGTGGTGGTGCACTCCTATAATCCCACCACTCAGAAAGCTGAGGCAGGAGGATCATTGCAAGTTCAAGACCAGCCTGGGCTACAAAGTGAAACAAAGGCCAACTTGAACAGCATAGCAAGACCCTGTCTCAAAATGACAAAAAAGGGGCTGGGGATTTAGCTCAGTGGCATAAGTGCAGTGGATTTTCTATGTGACTTCAGCAACTGACAAGACAATTTAGATATTTTTACTGTATACAGGATTTTAACATAACAATCATGACTGGTAAGAGTTATACTAATGGTGGGGGGGGCAGGGATTTAGATCAGTGGCATAAGCACATGCCTGGCAATTGTGGGGTCACGAGTTCAATCCCTGGGACCAAAAAAGTCATACTAAGAGATGTAGATTTTATAAATTTTAAAAATATCAATAATATGGCAAAATCACCAGCTCCCCTATGCCTCATAAATAACTGGCTGGTTTGAAGGACTGGCTGAGTTGACAGGAACTGAGGTACAAACGCAACTGAATGCTCATATTGTTTGGTGGACTCTGCAGGCCTGGGGCCCAGGGTCTGAGCATCATCTGGGAGGATGAGTGAGAGATAGAGCAGATATGGGGGATTTGCCTCTGTATTGTTCCTGAAATACAGTATTGTTCTCACTGTTTTGTTGTGGTCCAATTAATTGTTCAGCTTCCTTCAGTGTTCTGTTTTGCTTGGTTTTATTCGGTTTGCTTTGGTTTGATTTTGCTGTATCTGATGGAATGGACAGCTGTTCTGAGGGCAGTAAGCTGTACTGTGGTGGCCACTGCTGTTGTCCCATTGTCTTGCTTTGAAGTTCTGCACCAGTTTCACTGCTAGCAAATATCTTTTTATAGTAATACTCATCCATTTACCTAGAGAGGCCAACCAGATAATGTAATCACTTAAAAGATTTTAAAACAAATAATTTTTTAAAAGCTTTTACTCTTAAGATTCAGTTTTTAAAGCAATCAAAAACTTAAAAGACAGGAAAAAACTTTGAAAAAAATCTTTACCTCCCAGATTAATTCATATAACTTGATTAAAGGCAGATCAATATTTTTAGTAAAACTTCATGTCTTTTCACAGAGAAAGTCAGATTCTGGTTTTATATTAATGCATTAAAGATTGGGTTTTTTCCTAATTACACCTTACTGGATAACATGTAAATTTTCTTTCATAAAATTTATCCTGAATAAACTTATTATTTGCTGAAATGTTTAATTTTGCTTACCAAAAACATATGGTCATTACGGCTTTCTTTCCGCCTTGATTATTACCTTAAATATATTTTTAACCAATGTTTGTAAAATCATTGAATTTGGACAAATTTATTTTTCTTTCATTAAAACAAATTTCCCTTTTAATAGATTCTTTCATTAAACTATACTTTATCTTTTGAATTTTTGCATGTAGAATTACATATGTTAAATTACAATGCTTAATTCTTAGCAACCTTACATTTTAGGGAAAATCCAGAAATAAATTTTAAAATGTTAATCCATATGCCAAAAGTTTATGAGATACAGTTAGGAATAGAAAAGAAAATATACTGTCCTTTGACAGAATCAAAGAAGCCAAGAATCTTTGAATATCTGTTAAGCAACTGATGTTTCAGAATTTCAGTTTACTTAGAAACAACACAGAAGCTTTATCTCTATTACTTACTGTAATATAACTGTAAGGCTTTACATTCCATAAGGAATACAGTTACACACTTATTTATACTGATTGAAGTTATTTATTTTCAACAGTTAGACCTAGTCTAATTTCATTGAGAAAAAGAGATAAAACTCAAATATCACATGGTTTCTCTTATATCAGAAGTCCAAACTATAAATAAAGAGTAAAATGAAGTATAGATTATAGGAATTAGGGAGACAGAACTTCCTCAAATGAGAAGGGGATCAGGAGATGGAAGGAGAGAGAAGGGAGAGGAGGTGGGAGGATGGAGAAAGAATGAAGATGTGCTGTGTCCAGGTGTGTGACCATCATGGTTTTAAATGTGTGCTGATAAAAAACAAAGACTTTATGCAAACAACGAACTAAAAAGCAAGAACATTCTTAAATATAATCACAGTATAAATGTCAAAATCAGGATGATATAATACAGTCTACAGGCTTTTCTTTACAAATGGATAGAATTTGAGAACATCATATTAAATCATACAGGGAAGGACAGTTACGTTCACATGTCCTCACATGTATAGAAACAACAACAAAAAATAACCTTCACAGCAATCGGAGACCGATTACCAGGGTTGGAATAGGGAAAGGAGAGTAGGAAAAGGGTCCATTCATGATGTGGGCATGTGTGGAAATACCTTACTGACTCCATCATTTCTACAATTAACATGTTTATGAAATTATATTAATATAGAAATTAAATAAATAAAATACACCATTGCCAGAAAATTGACCATAAAACTGCACTCAATGAAAAATAAAATTACTTTAGAAAAGCAAAAAGCCCACAAGCAGTGTAGGAGAAAATCCTGCAAAAATAATAGAATAACTATGGAAACTCTCTCTAAAGCTGTGCCTAGGGATTCTGGGAACAGTTTACTTTGATGGGTCTGAATTAAATTCTGCCCAGTGGGGTACTGAGAGTCCTTTTTCAGGCCATTTCTCTCCTGACCTAAGAATATTAGGCCCAGGAGCAATTATATAAGAAAACTGTGTTCCCTCATCAGGACACAGCTAAAAGTCACCCTAATTTGGAGAATATAAGTGAATGGACTGAGACAAAGGTGGTCAAAGATACACTTATGTTATTTATGCTAGAACCAGATCTCAAGACTGTTGCACTGAAATACAAACAAGACCACAGCTTCCAGAATCAAATATTAGGTGTCCCCAAAGCCAGAAAGAGGCCAGAATAGCACTTTCTTTGGGAAGTTAAAAGAGAAATTCCATTGACAAAGATCCTTTAAATTTTTTTAAACTCAGAACTCTTTCAATAAATGCCACTCCACAGAGTCCTTTCAGAAATCAAATATCAGGCATCTCCAAAAGGAGGGTTCTCACAATGGAAGCCAAATTACAGAGACAGACAAAGGGAAGCCTGGTCATTTCTACAGAAGTTACTTGCAGGACAAGATGTCTTCCAGATCAGCTACTGTTTCTACAGCATAGAGGCCTGAGATTACGCACAGACGGCCAGCAGTGCTGGGCAGTGGGAAAATGCCTGGGGACAGTCTCTGTGACGAGGGAGGGAATGTGCTCAGGGTCATCTACAGTCTCTGGGGACCTACGAGCAGCTAAATTCAGGACCAGTACACTTTGCCTGCTGCACAGTACATCAATCACTAAAATGACAAGGACAGAGAAGGACAAAATGTTTATTTAAGAGTCACCCAAGTATGAGGAGACGGGGACATAACTCTCACATCTACTTGCCCAAGGGAAGCTTAGGGATAAAGAACAAGATTAAGGTACTTGAATGACTACTTCTGAGATAGCAATATGTAATGTATCATCTAGTGATGATTTCATAGTGTTATTTTTTCATAATGTTTTTGAATTCTGTATCATTTCTACCCTTTTTTTTTTAACTTTAAAACAAACAGGATTAAAGCATGGAAAAGGCTGAGTGGAGGAAATCAGCGGTCTGTACTTGTGATATCAGTTTTTGACCCTCTTCTTAGGATTTCTGTTCCAAAATGGCCCGTTAGCGTGACCTTAAGCTGGCAAGCCACGGTTTCTCGGTCAGTCTCTCCTTCGCAGGTTCAGCCCTAGCACTGCACACGGGCGGCCACCTGTGAGACAGAGAGAGACCAGCCTTAGGTGGCTCACACTGGGCTATTTCCCCCCTTACATAATGTGTTACGTGTATGTTAAAAAGAAAGGAAGTGAAGATGTCACCAAGCTTAAAGACATTTTTATTTTACCAACTTATTTAAATTAGACCACTGTTAAGCTGTGTGAACCAAAAAGCATCTGGGCTAGGATAGAGAGTGTTTATGAGTCAAAGTAAGCAGACCGTGGACCTGAAAATTGACATGTAGAACCATCTACATTAACCTGAATCATATATACGCTTTATGGTAACAAACTTTAAGGCTTTTATCTGAAGTCCCACGTAGGCTTCAAGACCATCAGCCCTCATTCTGTAACGTCTTAGGTGAGTTTGGCTATTCCCACACACATGTATAACCTGCTTTACACAGGAAACGCAAAATTCACAAGTTCATACAGGCAAAAATAAAAGCAAAAACCATTGATATAACCTTCAAACCTTCAGCAAACCAGGTGTAGGTATCTTGGTCAGATTAAAACAACAAACAATGAACAAAGCACACAGAAAACAACCACTTTAAAATCCGGCACACTCCTAGATGTATTGACCAATGGGACTATAGTAATCTGTTACATTTCCGGGTGTCTAACTATAAATAGACTCCTTAGGACACTGTAAAGGGTGAGCAATTATCCCTTTGTTTATAACACCAATAAGAAAGGGAAAGAGAAGACACCTTGTGCACTGTGAAACCGATGACTGTTTCAAGAATGATTACACTGAGAGTTTATCTTAGTGTGGGAACAGCTGTCACCGCAGAGCAGGCCCCTCACAGCCCTGTCCTAGAGCTGTTACAGGAATCTGCTCCACCGTGAGCTGTTCCCGTGTTAGGTACTAGGTCAACCTGGCTGTAATACAGGACACAGCCCACGGAGAAAGAAGCTCCTTCCAACTCTGAGCGCTTCTCTGGGAGAGAGGTTTGGTGTAAGGGCAGCCCTTGGTGTCTTATTACTCTCTCTTCCTCTTCCTCTGCCTCTTCCTGCTTGCAGTAGCAAGAGTGGAAACCTGCTCCTATGGCCGGACAGCATTACCTGTGTCGTGTGATGAGCTCATCTTGGGAGGGTCCTCCCAGGACCGATCCTCCAGGTGGATAGAAAGATCTGGATTGTGTATATCTTGATGGGCCCCAGCAGTGACAGAGAGGCCTCCTGAGGATGTCCTTTAGCTCCGTCTCCAGGGAAGAAGGCAGTGGGACAAAATGGCTGTTGCCTGGAGGAGTGGCAGTCTCTGTACCCAAGTCTAAAGGAAGTGGTTGAGGGGGTTTTAAAATGTGCTCCCCTGCCCCCTGAGCCCTGGAGGAGATGCCAGAGAAGACCAAGGCGGCTCCCAGTAGGCTGGATGATAACATGGCCTGAGGATACTCTTTTAACTTTGACCTTTGGCCTCACAAACTTTTCTCAGAGAATTTAGAGGGTTGCTGGGTAGACACTGGCTCTATGAGTGTTAGGACAGGGGCCCGGGCAACAGGACATCAGGGATCAGAGGAGCCAGAATATGGGCAAGGACCCTACCCAGCTTCTGGCCCCATAAATCTATCAAGACCCATCTGAACAAATGAGTGGGATCTGTCAGACTAGCATAAAAGGAAAAGCCCCAGGCTGTGGCTCAACTCTTGCTGGAGACTTCAGAGAGGCTCTGAGAGCGTGGTCTCAGGTCACCCTGGAAAAGGGACAGCTGGAGAGCACCAAGAGAGTTCAGCACTCACCTCACGGAGGACCACAGGCTGGACATGACGGGCCTGTCCTCTGCAGCTGATCTGGGAGCGCTCAACTGCCCATTAGGGTGCCCGATTCCTTAGAATGTAAAAAGGACAGGGAAGAAGAAGACCCTGTGTGGGATCCAGCGGTCCTGCCACGCTTTCTTCTTCACAAAGAAGTCAAGCCCTGTGTGCGCACCAAAGATACAACCAGCTTTCTCTTCCTGGGCTCAGTCCTGAGGGTGACAGAAGAATGAAGTCAACAAGCAGCACTGGGGGAACAGAAAGGTGAACAACAAAGAAAACCCCTCAGTGTTGGAAGGGAGCTCCAAAGTGAGGATGGCATTGAGCCGTCTGAATCTAGGGTGTACATGGAGCTTTCGGTGCATGAAAGGAGCAGATGGGTGTTTGGGAAGCAGGTGTGCAGTTGCTGCTGCTGCCAGGCTTCTTGTCCACAGGTCTGATTAGTCCTCTGCCCTTTGCATGACAATCAGGCCTTTGTCCCTCGTGCTCCCACATCCCGAGGGCAGGGTGAGGAATTGCTTGCACACAGTCTTGCTTTACATGGACACATTGTGTAATGGCAGGAAGACAAGATATTTAACTATACCACGCAGTTCAGTGATGGGAAGCGAGCAAGATATTCCAGAGTGTAGAGAAGGAGCAGGTCACACAGGCTTCTCAAAACAAGGTGCTGAGATGAATGAGAAAAGTTACACAGGTGAGACAAATTGAATCGAAAGAACATTCCAGATAAGAACAAAGACATAAGGGTTATGGCAAAGACCTGAATAAGAAAAAAAAAAAAGAAGAGAGAAAGAGAGAGACAGAGAGAGAGGAGATAATGGATTCTGTTTGGGATACAGAGTCGGAGGCGCTGACAGAAGGTACTTAGCATGAAGCCAGTCACATGGGGCTGGAATTTAGGGGTGTCCTGGGATGGCGGTATAGAGGTGAGAGATAGGAAATGATAGTTTAAAAATGCACAGATTTATTAAACCAGTCAGGGAATGTGTGTAGAATGAGAATAACGTTTCAAATAAGGACGTCAAAGAAAAAAATGAGCCCCAGAAGGGAAGAGAATGACTAGAGAGGTCAGGAGCACACACAAGAACATGTGGCATGTGGAAAACCAAGACATAGCACTGAAATCAGGGTGCGCAGATAAACTTGGGACTAAGACACTGAAGGGTGGCAGAAGACACCATCTGGGTGAGCAAAGGACTTTTCTTCCTGGTCAGGATAATCTCAGTGATGTGTGAGATACGTGGTCTGGCAGCATTTTAGGCCACGAGTCTTTGAAACATGCACGTCTTAGACACTGACAGACCCAGAGCACAGTTACTGAAAACTGATTTTCCTTCCCCACCTACGGAACACCGCCAACCTGGATGTGCCCAGTGGGAAGGGTGGAGTGTAAGGGTGCACATCGCAGGCTGGTGGGGATGTGTGGCACTGGGCTGTTTCAGGACAGAGAGCAAGATAACAGCCCCTGAAGGTCCCTCGGCAGAGGGAACCTGAGCCCATGATGCCTGAGCCTGTTCCCCATGTCCCCCTTAACTCACCCCCAACCAGCACAGCAGTGGGCCGCTCCTGTTGCCGGGTTCTGGACCAAACACTGAACATTCCAGGCCAGTACTGTGGCTCAGGCAACTGTGCACACAGTCTTGTGCCATGGAGTGGCCTCCACTGTGGGGCTTCTGACCCTTCTCTGACTTTCATGGAGAACTTTTTGTTCTATTAGAAGTTGGTTTGCAGTGAGGACAGAAAAACAGCTCGCTGTCCAGCTTGCAGGACTCATTAAGGAAAAATGCCAACACTTGGACAAAGTCTGCCAGCTTCAGAGAGGACATGAAGCCTTAGAGACAGCTCTCAAGGAGGCCCTTGGGGAAGAGGAAGCCAAGGAAGCAGAGTCAGGAGGCGGCCTACAAGAAAGTATCGAGGGACAGAGCCAAGATTCGATGGTGGAAACCCTTCCTCCTCAAAGAGCTCAAAGAAAAGCAATCAGAGCGTTTTCAACAACAGCAATCGAGGATGGCGGAGATTTCCAACAGGATCCGGTCCCTAGCAGAGGAATCAGCATCACTCACATCTGAAGTAGCTGAAGCCAAGATCGCCCTGTTGAACAGGCACAAAGAGGGGCTCCAGGGAGCAGTGGCAGATGCCCTGAGTGAGAATGCCCAACTCCAGGAAAGCCACTCAGGGCTTTTCCAGGAAACTCAAGGGTGGAAGGAACGAGAGGGTGAACTCACCTCGCAGAAAACAGCAGAAAACAGAGATTCTCAGGCTCGAGCAGAACAACTGCTTCAGAAGAAAGGAAAGCAGGTCAAGGCTCTGACTGAGCATCTGCTCATCACCAGGAAAGGCTGGGCTCTGCGCTCCCAGAAGAGGCCACAAGGACTGAGAACTCACAGCGGGAGGTCAAGAGTCAACTGGAAAATGGTCCTGGCTTAAGTCATCAGCCAACAGTGCCTTTGGAGAAACTGGTCTGTGGTGCTCAGATAAATGCGCCCATAAAGACCATGGAAGAACAAAGAAACCAACTTCACACTCAACTCTCAGCAGCAGAGAAAAGTAAGAAAGAACTGGCAGAGTCTCTGCAACATCTCCAGACTCAGCAAGCATCTCTGCAGTCAGCAAACACACAGCTGCGAAGGAAGCACCAGAAGCTTCAGCAGAAGCTCACAGTGAGGGCCGAGTTCACCACCAAACAGTGCTGAGCTGCCACGGGAAAGTGAGACAGCAGGCCAAAGCCCAGGCACAGCAAGAGCAGAAACTGTCCATGCTGGAAGAGGCGGGCCACACTGCTGCAGAGCTGGAGACCTACAGGGAGAGAGCCCAAGGTTTGCAGGCCGAC
>PVLA01007819.1:0-98695 GCA_004027455.1 Hydrochoerus hydrochaeris
GGGGGGGCCGGATGGCAGGGGTGGCAGGAGCCCGCCTGCATCAGGGCACTTGGGGGGCCGGATGGCAGGGGTGGCAGGAGCCCGCCTGCATCAGGGCACTGGGGGGGCCGGATGGCAGGGTGGCAGGAGCCCGCCTGCATCAAGGCACTGGGGGGGGCGGGTCCTGCTGTGGGAAGGACTCCTGGACACTTGCTCAGCAGCCGGTCAGTGAAGGATGAGGGGATTACTCTTCAGCACCAGCCAGCACCTGCTCAGAGGCATGGTGGTCTCGTGTCACGTCAAGGTCTCCGTTTTGGGTCCCACATCCCTGAGCTTCCCACGGTGCAGCCCCAACTTTCCCCCACCGTCCTGCATCGGGCAGGTGACGCAGCCCACGGGATTCCTCGAGGACACGCTCCAGTGTGGGCAGTGGATGAGCCTGATGCCGTGACACTCAGTGAGACGGATCAGACATGCAAGCTCAAATACCGAGTGGTTTCTCTTCTACGAGAAATGCAAAATACAAGTAGTCTTAAAATAACAGAAGGCAGGTGACAAGAAAGGGAGAGACAGGTCCCTCACAGTGGGCAGCAGGTCCGGAGACGGAGGGGCGGGCGAGGGGGAAGAGGAAGGAGAAGAATTAATGCATGTGAGGTGCTTCGCTCATCCCCGCGGGTCAGTGGACACACTGCCCACTGCACAGAGCACTGACACCGGAAGGGAAGCTCCAAGGGTCACGGTGGAAATGGGGAATCCCATCACCCAGCGGCATCGTGGCCCTCGCAGGGGTAGTGCAGCCCACGGCCCCAGCCCGCGCAGCAGCGCTGGTGAGAACGCAGCCCCGCCCTGCCTCTGTGGACGCATGGTGCACATGACAGTGCACGGTGCATGGCACCATTAGGGAGCGCACGTGTCACTCTGTGTGTTGATTACACCATGCTTGGATCATCCTTCCAGGGTGCGCGCATGCTTACTAAAAAGAAAAGTAAACCGTAGGCCACGTTTCCACAACTGCCATGGACAGAACCAGCCAGGTGTGTGTGGTGACCCTGTGAGATGCCCGGGGTCGGGCACCTGACACACCTGTCAGGCCTGTAAGTGCCCAGGGACTGCAGGAGCCGATCTGCCAAAGCCACCAGCAGAGGGAGCCCTGGGGGCACTCCTGACAGGCAGGAGGGAGGGAGGGGGGGAGGAAAGGAGGGAGGGCGGGCCAGAAAGTGACCATCGCCCCAGCAGGAAGTGCAGGCAAGGCTCAGGGCCACAGGCACCGTCTGGGTGTCTCTTGCGCTGTGTGTGTGCCTCAGAGCAGGTCCCAGGAGAGAATGGGACAGGATTATTGGGAACTCTGGAATAGCTGCCAACCATCCACAGAGCAAACAGGTGGAAGCAGGTGGCCCCCGCCTTCAGTCACCTGTGTCTCCAGGGTGCACGGCCTCCCACAGCATGTTCCCCTCACTCAGGGTGCAGGGAGGGGCCACTGCTGGCAGAGGGTGACTACCGAGCAGGAGCTTCCTGGCCAAGGGGTCCTGGGGTCCCCACTACACCGGTGCCTGTGGGTCCCCAAGGCCACCACAGCCCTGTGTTACAAGTCCACCACCACGGAGGTAAATGCTGAGGCTCAGGTAAATGCTTCATGCCCAGGATCGCACTCTGGATATCTTATTTTTAAAGGCCTTAAGGGGATTTGCAACAGTTAATATTTGTGGATCTCTTGCCGGGAGAATCGGACACAACGCAAACAGCCGGTATTTATTGAGCACGGCTGTGTACATTGCCTTCAGCCCGGTGGTTCCGGGGGAGGCGACAGCACAGGGATCCACGCAGTCATGGCTGATAAAGCTCTAATCCCGGGGGATCATAGACGCCAGCTCCAAACCGCCACCATAGCCCGGAGGCCACCGTCCCTCTGGTGGCTGGAAACTTCCCAAGTAGCTCAAGAGCAGCCCTGCGGCTTTGGGACGGCAGTAAGTCTGTGGTCAGTTTCGGAAGCGTGGCCGCTTAGCTGCGTTGGTCCCTGCTGCCCAGGAATGGGGCACGTCTTTCCGTTTTCTGATGTCCTCTGCGATCTCCTCCAGTACTGTCGCTTTCGGCGTGGAGGCCTTTCGCGTCCCTGGTTAGGGTAAATCAACAGATGAGTGGATGCAGAGCCGTGAGCCTTAGGAACCCTGCAGTACTACTCTGCCGTAGAGAAGGACACCCCTGAGCCATCTGTAGGAAAACGGACGCACCCCGAGACCATGACGTCCAGTGAAGTCAGTTGGACACAAGCTTCGCTCACTGGAGCAACTCAAAGTCTAAATAAAGAGCAAAAGACCAGAGGCATAATGGCTAGTGGGGAGATGGAGCTTTGTCATACAGAAGGGGACGGAGAGGGAGGAGGAGGGGAGGGGTGGACACAGGACCTGGGACGAGCGAGCGAGGCCCACAGAGCAGCTCCCCTCTCATCAGAAGCGCCACGCGCTGCAGACGTGCACTGCTCACACTACCGCGTGGAGATCTCCGCAGACACGCACGGCTGGGCCTCGGGTTTGCACGCGCAGGGAGGCAGGGGCTAGAGGGTGTTTGGCGGAGGCAGTCCTGAGTGGACAGGGGACGCTGAGCTGGACTCAGTCACCTGAGACACAGGAGAGACAGGCAGAGACAGAGAGAGAGAGAAGGGGACAGTTCCGAGACTTGGGCCATCGGTGGGCGGGTGAGACCCGGGCAGCCCCTGGCGGAAGCACTGCCTGGCTTTTGGTGGCAGCTGCTCAGGGACAGAACTGCTCAGGACCTCGGTCCTTCACCTTCCTGGGGAGGCAGAACCTCACCTCCTCTGCCCTGGGCTGCGCGGACCGACCTGACAGAAAGGGTGATTAACAGGAAAGAGGCAGACGGATTGCATTTGGTGTTGACTTTTCAGTGTCTATGGCACAGAAGCCCTGGCAGAGAAGGAGTGGAGACACAAGGACACGATCAGCTGTCTGGGCTGTGTACGCTTGTGACAAATGCCGGGGCCATGTGGGGAAGGGACAGGGCCCAAGGAGACTCGGTCCAGGCCTCCTGGTGCTGCTGCAGCACAGCTGGCACCTGTGTGGGTCGCGCTGACGGAGGACAGAGGCTCGGGGGTGCAGGCCCAGCTGGGGTCAGCTTTCTCACCATGTGACAGTGCTGCTGTTGTTCTAGTACGGGACAGGAGGGGGACCCGAGTAAAGGAAGCCTGTGTCCTGCTTCGCCCAGCTGCAGAGGATGCTCCATGCACTCCACCTTGCTGCTGAGGGCCCGGACAATCGTCACACCCAGTGGCAGCGGCAGGGCCAGGTTCTGTCCCCCCAGCTACTGTACCCTTGCCAAGGTGCAGGGGGACAGACAGAAGATGGCTTCCAGCTGATGAGGGTGTCCTTGGACGCCCACATGTCTCCCGTATCCTCAGTGCTGTCTTTGTCCATCCTATGAGGCAGGAGCCAGGCCCAGCGGTGGTGGCCACACAGCCTGAGAGGACAGTGGTGTCCCCGCGCTGGTGATGCTGCTGTTGCTGCAGTCACAGGAGATCACCACTCCACTGTGCTTCCTGCCGCCCCGGCACCATGCATGGCTGACTCAGTGGACTTCTTGTGGCCCCTGTGACAACACGGTTGGGGTGGACCAGGCCCCTGGCTGTCACCCTGTGTGGGTGGAAGGCAGCCGTGGCAGGGAAAAGTGTGGCCAGAACCAGCACAGAGCTGGCGCCGCGGGGCACAGAGCTGCCCCCCAGGTGGGCACGAGGTCTGGGCAGTGCCTACCATCCCGCCAGCTGCCCCAGGGGACCAAGCCCAGGCTGGCTAGAAGGCAGGCCCCGCAGTAATGAAGGTCACCTTGGTCCTAAGCCAATAGGTCTGTGTGCCAAGGTACACTTCGTCCAGCTTGGGGCCGAGAGCCGGAGCAATCTGCAGCTAATAAATAACCCGGGGGGTCATTACGAGGATTCTGAATGATAAGAGACGCAGAGTGAGCCCCTGGCCAGCAGCCCCGCACCCGGATGCCCACACTTTCACAGCAGGTGACTAAGCAAAGGTCCCCAAGCCCTCGTGGCTCCACGTGGAAAGCCATCTGCAGGAACCATGCAGAAGAGCACACAGCCACCTGGGGGAAATTTACCTTAGGTAAGGGACTCACGGAGAAGGTAGTTTATAGAAGGCTGGTATCTCCCTTCAAAACCTGGCTTTGCAGTTCTGAGACACTGGGACATATGTCACGTGGTCTCATAGTCAAGGAGACAGATAATTTACCCACGGGGGACGTTAAGATGAGTTCATAGGATCCCTCCCCCTCGCCTCCCCCTCTTCCTCCTCCCCCTCCTCCCCCTCCTCCTCCTCCTCTTCCTCAACAGCCTTTGTGTCTCTTGACCGTTTTTCCTTTGGCTTTTAGTCCATGGTCATTCTGAGTACAAATTAATCAGTCTATTCCTAGAAATAGCTTTAAAGCACCTTATGGTGACAAGTAATATATGTACCAGAGCAGAACCGTGGTCTCGATTTGAGATGAAAGAGGGTGGGGGGGCCACTTGATGAGTCTCTGTCCCCAGCGAGGAGGTCGGAAGAGCCTTGCACCACCGAGAGTGAGGCGGGTGTATTTGACCCCCGCCCCAGAACCTGTGAGGCGTGAGCAGAAATAAATACAAACACAAATGAGATTGGGAAGATCATTCTAGGCAAAGGAAAGCCAAGTAAACAAAGCACAAGTAAAAGATAAAGGTGGAAATAAGGTGATCAGAAATGTAGGTCTTAGGGAATAAATCCACATGCTCACGTCTGTTATTTGTTTCTTTATGCATTTATTTTGCAGGACTGCGGACGGAATCCAGGGCCTGTGCACGCCACCTGTGTGCTCTGAGTCAGACACCTCTGCTGCGGCCCGAAATCAATCTGACAAAGTACAACCGCCCCGAAGCATATGAGGAACCTTACGAAACCTGCTGGTGCACGTGTCCACGAGGGAAGCCCCGGGTTCCTATGATATAAATGTTATAATCACTCTCTGAACAAATGCCACAGCCTCAAAAATATTGACAACATTTTAAAAGGCTCTTATACACAGGAATTTAACTCCTTTCCAGTTTTAAAATTTGTGATTAAAAGATACACAACTCAAAATTATAGAGTTTCTTAAAAATCATGCTAATAAGAGCACCACATTTCTGACTCTATGAAGGATATTTTAAGTAGTAATTAGAGGAAAATACATTGCTGACATATCAATACTACGTGAATTAAATGCCCAATTCAGGGTGCCAGGCAGAGTGGTGCACACTCAGGAGGCTGAGGCAGGAGAATCACCATGAGTTCAAGTCCAGCCTGGGCCACATAGTAAGAGCCTGTCAATAAATAAATAATTTTTAAAATTCGCATCTTAGAAAGCCAGGACAGGAACAATGACACAAGCTGGAACCAAACAAAGGGAAAGAATTGATGGAAAACAGAATTAAGTTACTAATCAAAGATAAATAAAAAGATAACAAAATACACACACCATTAGCTAATCTAATCAAGATGGGAAAGGAAAAAAGAAATCCACACATATAAAGTCAGAACTGACCAAGGGATAAATTAACTACTGAAACAGGAAACTTTCAATATTGTAAGAGACCCCTCTGACTAATTTTTATGACCTAGATAAAATGCGTAAGCTTTTAGGGAGACAGTGGCTTGAGGACAGTGGCTTCAGTAGAGACATAAAACAGAAATGAAACACAGAAGAAACAGAAACATTTCTCAATGAACAAATCTGGAGTCTCCACCCTCTTCCTCCTAGGGGAACCCTGAGAAGACTGCCCATACTGCCTGGTCCCTGGGGTCAGTAGTCCCCCAGCAGATGGGCAGTGAGGACGTGGACAGGCCCATGCTAAGCCACTGGCCTGGGAGTGTGTCGTAGAGCAAGGCAGAAGAGCTATAATTAAGGAACTCCTAGAAGAAAACAGGAGGGAGAATTGCATGGTCTTGGATTAGGCAGGTGTTTGTCCACCAGGAAGCTCGGAATGAAGATCCTAAAGGAAAGAATTAAATTTCATCAAAATTAAAACTCATCTGCTCTTTAAAAGATACTACTGAAGGAGATGAAAAGCCTCTCACAAACACAGAGCACTCCTGAGCGAGGGCCTGCATGGACGTTTACTGCCTGAGGCAGGACCTTAGACCGGGCACTGCCCCTGGAAGGGTTGTCAGGAGTCTGATACTTCAGAGACTCCACGTCTTTCCTTCCAAGGAGAATGAAAATGAGAGACCACGTCATGCACCCAATGGCAGCTAAAGGGGGAAAGGCACCAGTGTGGACGCCAAGCAGCGGGCATCTCTGCCCACTGTTGGTGGAAATGAAAAATGGTACACTGGGCAGCAGTCTTCTTGCTTCTCCTGATGCACACCACACCACCCAGCAAGCCCGCAGAGAAAAGCTACCCAGCCAGGTATCAAGTGTGTTCTAAGGCTTGTACACAGTGTTCTTGGCAGCTTAATTTGTGTCACGGTGACCTGAAAACAACTGAGGAGTGGACAGCACATTGTGAAAAATGCCCATCGTAGAATACTATATGGGGCAGAAAAAGATGTATTACCATCACACACAGCAAGCAAGATGGATCAAGACAGCTGTGTGCTGAGTGAAAGAAGATGGTCCCAGATAATCTTCATTGTCACCTTGACTGGGGAGGTGACTGGGCTTTGGGTGCACTGGCCTCATTCGTGGATTATATGACTGTGTGCCAGGAGGTGGGTCTAGCTGCAGGAGGCTGTCACTCGGGGTGTGTCAAGGGTCGTTCTATATAACTGTTGAGGAAAAACCATTTCATAATTAGATTGTGTGGGGCTTGTCCGAGGCCTAGGCCCTTGCCATGCGGGCAGCTTTGGTAAGCAGGAACATAATTCCCTGTGTCTTCAGTCACAGCTGAGGCCCCAAGTGGTGCCCTGATACCATGATGTCCCAGGGCAAGATTGCGTCAGCTAGAGACATCCTGGTTCCCTGAGACTCCAGCAGTAATAAAAATAGAGTTTCACTGTGGGGAAAGGACAGACTCCATGACCTGCCATCTCTCCCCACTGTCCTCGTCAACATAAAGATCCTCGCCAGCATGAGACCTTCTCAGCATGAGGCTGCCACCACCCTCCGCTGGGCCGTCCGGTCACCCCCCATCCTATGCACCCCGTAAGCAGCGGCTGGCTCGGGCTCTTTGTCTTTGCCATCCGGCGGCACTGACCTCCCAGCCCCAGCTATGCATTACTAAATTCATCTCTGTGTCTTACCCTGTTCTGTGCTCCTCAGGCAGGCAGCTGGGGTCCGGCCAGGTCCCCAGCAGAGGTGGCCTTATAGGACACGTCTCTCCCCGGTGCTCCTCTGACCACCAGTGAGCAGTTTCACACCCCCCCCCCACCATGCTGCTCACCGCAGACTGAGCCCCGAGCCGTGGGCCACCTGCCCCTGTCCCCCTTTTAATCGTGGGTGTCGGGTGGTGGGTCTGAGCGACGGGAAGCCGGCACAGGAGATGAGACCCCGAATTCCATGCTGGCGGTTAAGCTTAGGGGAGACCCCAGCGAGCCAGCCCTCGGGCAGCAGCGGGGCCAGAGCCCTGCTGGTGGGGCGCAGGTGGGTTTGGGGGTGAAGATAAGGTCCTCCGGCTGCCGGGCCGTGGCCACGTCCACCAGAACTCCCTGAACGAGTCACTTGCAGTGAGTGGGTTTTATCCTGCATGAGTGACCCCCAGACTTTCCCATCTCAAGCCGTAACCATTCCCGGGCAGTGTCAGGAGTGGGGCGCAGTGCCCTGAGCGGATGAAAGGGCCACTGCCAGGCATTACTAGGCGGGTGACGCTTTTCTTCCAACCAGGCGGGTGGGGTGACAGTTCCCAGGCTGACCAGCAGAGGGCGTTGGAGTCCAGGCACCGGTGCACAGGGAGGGGCTTTCTTGAGCCCTGTGTGGGTCTGCAGGGAATTTCAGTCACTCCCTCCTCAGAACCTCGTTTCTGATTGTGCTGCGTGAAAGCCAGTCGATGATTAAGTGTCGAGCAGAGGACAGCTGCAGGGACTGCCGGCCCCTGGACCTCGGGGCTCCCAGCCACCCAGCACACCAGTGTCAGCCTGTCCCATGGATGTGCCAGGAGGCCCAGCGGGGACTGCATGGTCAGCCCCTCCGGCATGCCACCTCCCCTTGTCCTGGTTCACTTGCCTCACTCAAAAGCCGGGAAATTTCCCAGAACCGGACTGCACCCTCCCAGGCCACTTCCCCGTGGCCAAGGCCAGGGAGCAGGGTGCTGGGGCTGAGGCAGGGTGCTGAGTGGCAGGGAGGGGCATCGGGCCTCTGTGTGGGAACCAGCCCCGAGCCAGCCAGCCTGCAGACCTGGGGTGTCTGCCGGAGGGGCACTGTGTCCCAGGCTGGCCTCCCTTGGCATTCTCAGCCACCAGCCAAGGGACAGTGCTGTCCTCCAGGCAGAGGCCCGAGGGAGCAGTCAGCCTGGCCCTTTCTCCAAAGCAGAGAGCAGTTTACCCTGAGCCAAAGGAGAGAGCGGTGTGGCTGGGAACCCCGGTGAGCTTACTCAGACTTTCCCAGTCACAGGACAGAGAAAGTCACGCGAGCAGGTCCCCTGGTGGGCACCTGGGGAAGAGCCGGGAGAGCTTGTGCAGGTCTCTGATGGATGACATTCTTTTTCAATGCATTAGTTAATTTTTGCATGACTGGTGTTTGAACCCGTGGCTTTGAACTGAGTTACATCTCCAGCCTATTTTTTATATTTTAAAGCTTTTGAGACAGGTTCTCCCCACACCACGGCTTGAATTTATGACCCCTCTGCCTCAGCCTCCTAGCTTGCTTGGACAACAGCCTCCCCCGGCCCCCCCATCCTGGCTTGATGTGACAGCAGCCCAGCTTTTAGTCTGGTGGAAGTTAGAGGTCTTCTGGCTTAGCAGTGGCTTCTAAATGTTTTCCCAAAGATATAGGGTCAGGCAGAGAGGCTGGGGGTGGATGTATGAAAAGGGACTAAAGACACACGAGAGAGCTCTGGCCCTCAACCTGCACAGGATGTTCCAGTGGCCCCAGCACAGATAGGACATCTTCAGAGAACCCCCATGCCCAGAAAGGCTGCTGTCTCCATGCATTGGTACCCAAGGCCCCAGCAACCTGGCTGTGACCCCAGCTCTGGCCAAGAGAAACACGAGGCCAGGTGCGATCTTTGCCTGTTTCCTTGGCGCTGCAGCCCCCAGGCTTTCCCTGGGGAAAAGAAGTGGCCACCACAGGACACCAGGCCAGGTCACAGGAACGACGACTGTAGCGCACAGCACGGAAGGGCAGTCGTGCCCTGGCTCACGCGGCTCCTGCTTGCAAATCCCTCGCTTGTGCTCCGGATCCGTACCTGTGGCACTTCAGACACATGCGGTGGTGACGAACTTGAGTCACCAGCAGATGTGTGACCCTGGAGGCCCGACAAGGCCAACCTCCGCCTCTTCACCTCACATCACGGAGGACACGAGCAGCCCTCCTCTGAGCTGTTTTCTGAGTTTTTCTTTTCCTTGGTGACCTCACTGTTGAGATGGAGCTGAAGAAAGCGTGTCTAGCACAGCAGGGGAGCACACAGGCGTCTGTGCTGGGGACACATTGCCCGAGCAGAGTGACCGTACCGCTGCTATGACCTGGGTGTCAGTGAGGGAACAGCAAACGTGAACCGCAGGGCGGGAGAGCAGAACACAGCGGTAGAATGGGCCATGCAGCTGGGCCCTGGATCGAGGCCGGACCCGTTTCCTCAGGGGCAGCTTCAACAAAAGAGGAGCGCGCAGTCCCTAAGGCAGAGGGGTGTGGTCCTCAGGGCCGACCCCACTCCTGTGTGTCCACAGGTGCAGAGAGGCCACACTGACTGTGTTTTGTCCCGGACACACGTTATGGGAAAAGTGAAGGCTTTGAGACATCCCCCCACCCAACATAAAAACACAAGGTCCTGTAAGGTCAAGAAGCAGACAAGTTATAATCTGAGCATGCGTGATTTGAGTTTCTTTGTTCTTTATCTCAATAAAAACTTCTGGCTTAGGCGGGCCGGGCCACAGCCATCTTGCTGACCCTTGGTGTGTACGACCCTTTATTTCCCCTTTGCTTGCAGAACCCCAACATCTGGCACCTGAACAGGGACTTGACAGTGCCTTCGCTGTGTCCCTGGGGCGGGACATGGCCCCTCCCCCCCACGCGTCGACTTCGTTTTCTTCAGGAAATCCCCGGGTAAGTCATGGGAAATTCCCTGTACGATGCACAGCAGAAACGTGGGAAGAACTGCTTTTTCTCCTGACGAAGGCGGGCCACGGGCTCCGAGTGTAGGTTAGTAGGACTTTTGCGAGACGTTCATGATTACTGTCCTTGGTATCCTGAGGAAGGAACCGGCATTATGGAGGACTGGGAAGACGGGAAACTGCCGCATGCGGGCCGCGAGCTCCTGTCTCTGTCCCGCACCCCCGGGGGCCCCGCCGGGACACCGTCGCGAGCAGACGGAACAGCGCGTGGCTGACTGCCAGGTGCTCCCGGCTGTGCCTCTTCTGCTGTCTCTACCTTAACTGGGCAAGACCCTATTTTCCCTCCAACACACAGCAGTTAGCGCCTCTGCTCGATGCTTTGCGGGGTCACACAGATGCTGCTGGTGTGATCCCTGACTCTCCTTCTCTAGAGCAGGCCCCTAAGAGCTCTGCTCACACAGCCACCCCGCTTACGGGGCATCGAGGCCCGAGGGCTGCCCTCTCTCCTTGCCACCTTGCATTCAGCCTCTTTGCCCACCGGGCTCTTGTTGCCTCCGGAGCAGCAGGGTGTTTATTGTGGACGCTTCCACTCGCCTGCAGTTCTCTATTTCCATCATCTCCGCTACCTCTGCTCTTATCTCTCGGGGACGCACGGGCGCACTTACCCTCCATGGCACTGATCTCACTGATGTCACTGTACCACTTCTCCTTTCTGCTGTCCTCTACTATGTCTCTTCAGGTTGCTCTGGCTGACTATGCTGACTCCATTTCTTTCAAAATGCCCCCAGACCCGGGCTGGAGGGAGCCGGTGCCCCTGCTGACCTGGGGAGGAGGGGGTGCGTCTGTGTTACCCCAACAGACCCTGCCTGGATTCCTGCTCATTGTGTTCGCCCTTCACGGGATGAGTTGGCACCACAGGCTGCACAACCCGATTCCACAGTGTCACCTCTCCCTGAACCAAGCCCGGCCACCTCGGAAGTGACCCAGGATGACGACTGCTCAGCCCGTGACCTGGGGTGATTTAAAGGCCCTGATCCAGCCTGCATAGGACTTGCTCCGCGCAGCTGAAGAGGATCCCACTGCTGAAAAGCTTCTTGCCGAGGTATTTACCAAATTGACAATGAACGCTTTAACGCTTGTTTATATTCTATTGCTATGTGTTTTGCAACCCCCCATGGGGACCTTAGAGTCCCACGACCTCCAGGAAAGACTGGAATACAATATTTAGGTTCAAGTGGCAAAAATAGCTAATGTCTCTCATTTCTGTCTTGCTCAAAAGACAGAAATAAAACACATTCCGGGTCCTGTCTGATTCTGGTATGAGGACCCTGCCTCTCTATGTAATTACACCATTTTCTCCACTATTCCAAACAAAATTGTAGCATACGCTGACTATCCCAATGGAGGCGCCCCCACCCTTAAAAACCTGATGGTGCTGTTAAAATGTTCGCTCCACACATAGCCGCTTCATATGCTTCACGTGTCGTATTGAAAATCGTACAACTTAGTGTCTCTGCCTTCCTAACAGTACTCGGAGTGGCTCTGGTTATGAGCCTGGATTGTGTGGTAATGGACATGGTCCTCTCCCTGCTGGATGGTTTTTCTCTTGTGAAGAGTAGACCTCCCATTATATCCCCACAAACTTACCTCAAACACACAATGCTGCCTCAGTTGCCTTACTATGGTGTTGCCTTCTCCTGCATTTACACTCTCTCGCACCAAACGGTCTACAGCTAGTCTTATTGACCTGTGTGGGGACTTTTCTATTAGCCTGTTAACTAAGACAGAAATTCACGCTTTAGGTATCTCTCTGGTTGGTGCGCCTGCCCTGGCAGCCGGGGCCAATCGCAATGTTCATGCACTAGCTTGTCTCATGGCAAAACGAATTAATTATACTTCCACAGCTTTGGCATTATTAAACAAAGAACAGAGTGAGCACCAACAAGCGATCTTAGCTAATCGTGCTACAATGGATTATCTACTTCTATTGCTTCACCATGGGTGTCATGAAGTTGCTCGAATGTGCTGTTTTAATTTGTCCGATGAAAGTAAATCCATCAGTGGGAAACTCCATGATTTACAAGAACTTACCAAACAGTTACACCTGTCCCAAGGGCTCAGTACTGGGTTAGGGAATTTCCTTACTGGATGGTCACCAGATATCTATTGGCTAAAACAAATGTTTTTTATGGTGTTACTGGCCTTATCTGCTTAATGGGTGTGGGGTGCCTTGTTCAGTGCATCCCATCCCTGTGCAAAAGGTTCGTTTCTAAAATGCCGGCTTCTAACGTGGTCAGGAAGCCAAAACTAAAAACGAAGGGGAAGATGTAGAGAGGCCACAGTGACTGCATTTTGTCCCGGACACATCCGGTCAACAATGTTATGGGAAAAGTGAAGGCTTTGAGACATCGCCCCACCCCACGGTAAAAACACGAGGTCCTGTAAGGTCAAGAAGTAAACAAGTTATATATATAATCTGAGCATGTGCAATTTGAGTTTCTTTGTTCTTTATCTCAGTAAAAGCTACTGGCTTAGGCTGGCCGGGCCACAGCCATTTTGCTGACCCTTAGTGCATGTGACCCTTTATTTTCGCTTTGCTTGCAGAACCCCAACACACAGGGGCCTGGGCCGGCCTATGCACTGCCTGTGCCCCCCTGTGCCCCCGGAAGCCTAACTTCACCTCTGATCCCCAGGCCCACAGAGAGGTTTGTCACTGTTCCCCAAAACTGCAACTAGGAACTGGGACCTGGAGACACAGGCCCTCCCCGGGGTGACTTGACCAGACCATGGCACAGTGGCCACCCTCCTGCGACCCCTGTGCCAGTGAAGGGCTGACGCCCTGTGCTTCAATCACTTCCCAAGACACCTTGGTTACCTGAGCTACCAGCCAGGAAGCCCAGGGAGCCAGAGGACAGACGAGCAGTGGACCCGGACCACATGCCCTTCGCCTGCCCTTGAGGAGCACCAACCCGGCCACCTCCACACCCCAGCAGCAGATGGCAGGGACTGAAGCTCCCTAGAGACCCCAGGAGAGAGTGCCAGTCCCCAGGGCAGGTGCAGGCCAGACCCATCTGTCAAGGAGACATGTTTGAAGGATGCCACCCTCCAGGGCAGATGCCTGGGATTCTCCGAGTGGCATATTGGGTAACACTAGCTAAGTCCATCATCTTGGGCAGGGCAGGGACTGGGAAGAGGGCAAAGCTACAGAAATCTGGGTCTGTGTCACCACTCAATAGTTCCAGCCCTAGCTTGGTGACACCACAGCCCGGTGGAGCAGACACACAGAGTCACCAGGGCAGGCAGGCAGTAGGCAGGGAGGCCAGCTTCTGCCTTCCACACTCCAGTCGGGCGTGTGACGGAGGCCGCTGTCAGGCAGAGGGGGACAGACATGGGAGAGACCATGCCACCATCTCTGTCTGGTCCCGGTGATGCTCCTGGCCACCCAGGAAGGAGGCCAATACAGTCATGTGCCCGATCCGAAAGCCAGCAGGCCAGACTCCACAGGAAAATGTGCAGTGATTTCATCAGCACGGTTGGAGGTCGCTGGCTAGGGTCAAGGGCCTTGGAGGTTTCCCAGCTGCTGGAGGCCAGAAGGAGATGGACTTGGTGCTCTCAGGGGAAATGGGAAGGGTTAAAATTGTGCACACACTTGCTTACGCATGCAGTACCCGCTCGCTGATGTATGCACACACACTCGTGCATAAGCACACGCGTGCACACACACATTCCCAACGCCACCCTCGTGTCTGTGAAATCAAAGTGCGTCGAGGCCAGGGTGAGGGTTTTTTCTTTATTGGAAGCAGCTGTGCGTGAAGCCTCGGGGGAGGGACCAGAGGACGGACGATGCAGGAAACCCGGGGACGCGCGGATCCCAAGCAGCGGACGGGGAGCTCTCCTCTCCGGTTCTGCGGCAGGAAGGGAGTGGGGCAGGCCCTCTGCAGCCTGTGCCTCGGCGCCTCTCAATAGTAACAGTCTGGAGAGGGGAGAGGTGGGGACAGAGCCTAGTGTGACACCAGGTCACTGTCCCCACTCCATCTTAGGGTGCTCCCTGTGGGACCTGGTCCCCCTCCCCTGGGTGGGAAACCCAGAAGAGCCTTCCAGCCACCTAGAGGTCACCTGGAGAGCTCCAGGAGCAGAAGGAAACCCTGAGAGAAGGAAAACCCGAAACGGGGCTCGCATGCCGGGGGCTCTTGCCCTGGTTTGGAACCGGTCTGCCTGCCACCATCCGGCAGACGCAGGGCGGGGAGCACAAGGATTCGGGTGGGCCCCAGGCTGTCCCAGGGAGGACCCGCAGTGGGGCGCACACAAAGGCATGGCAGAGGGGAGGACAAAGGCCCCGCTCCAGGCCCAGCCCTCTGGCCTTGTGGTGCCAATCTCGAGGTTCCACCTAAACCCGGGACAGAGCAGAACAGACACAGACCAAGACTAGGACCCAGGGACACCGGGCGAATGGGGAGCCCTGGAGCGGCTCCGCTTCCCGAGGGAGGTGACTCGGGGTCTCCAGACACAGCCTGGCTGGATGGCACCATGGCCTGCGACAGCCGCCCACCCACCCACCCTCACACACCCCCTGGAGGACCCGACCTCCTACCTTCCACGGTCTCGGGGAAGAAGCACCAGGGCACCTGCCGGACGGCGTTGGAGAAGCAGCAGTTCCGGGAGGCGCAGTCCTCAGCGCTGATGCCTGGGTAGCCGCAGTCCTTGCGGGCCGAGACCTCCATGATGCACTGCTGGGACTCTGGCCCGGGAGGGACAGCGTGGGGACCCCATGAGGCCGGTGACCTCCCAAGGCCCCAGTCCCACCGCCTACGGAGCCTGGCATGGCAGGCTCTTCGGAGCTAGAGGAGGTGTCTCTAGGGACCAACGTCCCCCAGCTGGCCCAGTTCCACTAAGAATGGAGCATGGAGTGGGCAGGACAGGCCTAGCCGAGGGAAATTGCCCTGCTTCTGCAGACTCGGGCTCTGCTCCAAGAATGGGGCCGCTCACTACCTCAACCACAAAAGGGTTGGCAGTGAATGTCCAGAGTGGGCAGCACTGGCCAAAGCCTCCAACCCTTCGCAGCTGGCCTGGGGGACAGCTCGCTCCCACCGTGGCTGCCTGGCCCACGTGCACGGGTGGGGCTCACACACAGCTTCTCTGTGCGCGCCTGGACGGTGAGACCTGGAAGCAGACCCAACCTGGGCCTCATTCCCAAGGGCCTTGAGGAGCCCTAGCTCACACACTGGACACTTGAGCTCCGCTACCAGGGGCATCGTGATGCTGTATCAAAGCGTCTGCTTCCTCTTGGAAGCTGCTTTGAAGGCACAGGTTTGAATTTAGAAGGGTCGTAAATAATTTTGTGGCCCCAAAGAAAGCAAAACAGATAGGTTCATACACATGGCTGCAAAAAGGGCAAATGATGTGGCTGGGGTGAGACAGTTTTAGTTGGCCCAGGCGAGCCCCAGACTAACCAGGCTGGGCCAGCCCCAGGCCCACTGGCCTGACTAAGCCCCAGGAGGGTCATGGCGAACCCTTTAGATCATTCAGTGATACCCAACGGTCCTCTGTGCACGCGTGCCATAGGTTCACACCACTGCTCTAGAGTAACCAGGTGAGCCCCACACTCACTGTAGGAGGCTAACCAGCCTGGCCTATCCAGCCTAGATGAACCGGCCCGGGGTAGCTCCAGGCCAACGGCCTGCAATGCTCTGGACTCAGCCATCACCCTGTGTTTGGAAGAGGACCCAGCTCTGGGGGTACCTTGCTTAGGCAGGGGATCAAAACACCAGGGGACACCAACAACACTGGAGTTGAAGCAGCAGCCGAGTTCGAAGCACTGGTCGCTGGTGATGCCCGGGAAGCCACAGTTCTTCCTGTGGTCCGGGCTCAGCCGGGAACACTGGCAGGGGGCTGCGGAGACGTCAGCAGTCAGTCCTGGCCCCCTTGCTCTGGGGTTCGGAGACACTCTGGGTCCCAGGCAGCCAGGACACAGGGTCTCATCCCACCTGCGTGCGGACTCTGCGGAGTCCTCGCAGGAGCTGAGGCCTTTGCTGAAGCTGTTTTCTTAGTTAACAAGAACACCAGTAGCAGCTGTTGCTGGGGCAAAATCAAGGTGGGAGGTGGGCAGCATGGGCTGGGGCCTCCTGACACGCTCGGCCTGCCTGCAGCTCGGTCTCGGCCCTTCTCGGAGTCTGAATGGGGGCACCCTGGGAGCCCCTCCAGCCAGCATCAGGTCCCAGCTGCCTTTGAAGCCCCGGCCTCCCAAGCCGACAGGGGCGAGGGCTGACCCCACCCTCCACCCCTGGAGCTTACAGGGTGACCCGGCTCCCCGGCCCAGCCCGAGGGCTCTCACTTACAAGGTTTCTCAGCCCCCGCCAGGGTGCACAGCCCCAGGACAACGACCACAGCCAGCAGCGGGGCATCTTGAGGACGCATGTCCACTCAGCTGCACCTGGGGTGCCCTGCAGAATGGACCTTCGCCACCAGCTGGGCAGTTTTATCATCTCCTGACTGTTTGTTCAGCGAGCCTTGGAAACCTTCCTCAACCCCCCACCCCGCCCACCCCTCCCCCGCTGCGGCCCCAGCCCTCCTCGGTCCTTTGTTAGGACAGAGCACTGAGATAGCCTGGCTACCCGGGGAGGAAGCCGTGCCCCATGCCCCGTGAAGGTGAGGCTGCTGGCTCCCGGACAGGAAACCGGACTGTGCCAGATTGCTGACGTGGACAATGGGCGATGCTCATGGCTGGAGCTGTGCACCAGGGGGTCACACCCAGGAAGGGATTAGCTGGGCATCGCTGCTGATAAAGTACGTGGCCACTATGGGAAAGTTTGAAATACCGGGAGCAGGGGCTCCTGGGGAAATGAGCATGCCGGGGACCTGTGGGCTGGAGAAGGCCCTGGCTGAGAGATGGGACCACTGGTCGTCACAGCATTCCTGGTGCCTCTTCCAAGTTCTCATTTGCCCAGATTTTAATCTTCTCCTCTCCAGGACCCTTCACACCCACTCCACTTCCCCTCCTGCGGCCACACTGGGAATGTGAGCTCCATGGAGACTACACACAGATCTCCTCTCTGACCTGGATCCCTATGCTTCTGGCCTTTTCTCTGCGGCTGCCACTGCACCTGCCTTCTAAACCCCAACCCTCAAACACTTATGGTTCTGCTTCCCTTTGTGAGCGCTGCCCACGTGTCCCTCTCCTTCCCTGTCTGCACCTCACTTCCTAGGTTCCAGGTCACACGCCTCTTCCCTACTGCCACTCCACAGCCAGGGAACCTCTCTACTTCTGCCCCACACAGAGCCTGTGTCTTCTGCCCAGCCAGCTGTCACCTGTCCCCACCTGCTGCACTGTCCCTGCAGGACCTCAGACCTACCGGGCACCCTGTGGCCATGTAGGGCTTCGTGCATTCACACCTTGGGTGCTGCTATCCATGCAGTCACAGGGTAACAGGCAGGAGGGCAGTCAGCTGGTGGTCAGCAGCTGGTTTCCACTTCTGGGAACCCTGCAAGGGACCCTAACATGTGGGGCTGATGACAGAGATGCAGAGCAGCAGGAAGCAGACAGGACAGCGGGGTGGGGCGGGGGACTGAGTCCGGCATTGGCCTTGTTTCCCCTGGAGCCCTGGGGACCCCAGAAAGCTGGGTTTTCAGGACAGGAGGAGAAAGTCTGCCCGAGGGCTTTCATCAGCCCCAGGGCTTTCATCAGATGCTGAGCTGCCTTTGTCCCCAAGGCCAGGCAGAAGAGCTCTTGGTAACCCCAAGAGCCCAGCAGCCAAGGGGAGCACTTGGCAGAGACCTGGGCTGCACTGCAGGCTGTTGGGTGAAGGTGCCTTGGACCCCTGTGGCCCAACTTTACGGGGATCTGGAAAGAGCCCCTAGGTCTGCAGTGAGGCCGCCGCCTGGACTGATTTCGTGAGGGGACCATGGGAAAATCCTGTGGCCTAGGGCCTCCCACCCTGGAGGTGAGTTTCCGCACTGTTCAGGAGACCAGAAGTCCAAGATGGAGGTGTCACAGGGCTGTCCCAGCCAAGGCATAGGACCTCAGACAGCGGTGCATTCTCCCTGTGGCTTCCCGGGATCTTCCAGGGTGCTGTAAATGTCTCTTTCCTACAAAGACCTTGGTCACCTCGGGTCAGCACCCTCCTTGAGTTCAGTTTCCCCCTTAAGACCCTGTTGGCAAACGCAGTCGCATCCTAAGGTCTTTGCGGTTAGGGCTTCACCACAGAAATGTGGGGGAGCAGAGTTCAGCCGGTTACACTGCCGGATGGACAGAGAACAGTACCGAGCAGGGAGACCACTGAACCCAGCAGCACAGCCGCCATGGGCAGCACAGAATGCGGTCGCCACACACAGGAAATGGGCAGTTGTGTCCACCGCTGTGGGGAGGGGCCCCACGTGGCCCAGAATCAGTCACATCGTTAAAGGCAAACAGAACCACACACAGAAAAGGAGTCTGGATAGAGAAATGAGCCACGTGGAAATTTTAGCAAGGAAAACAAGGGCCTCGGAAGTGACCTAGTCACCGCTGGGGCTTTTAACTAGACCCTGGCTATTGGATACCGTGGGAGAGATGGTCGCTGTGCTCAGAATCGGTGCAATACCAAACGTCCAGGTGAAGCTCGGAGGGCCACGGGCGGGGTGGAAGGACCAGGATTTCAGGGACTTCTGGGGCAACGCCAAGCAGCCCCACATGCCTGGAATCAGGGGCCCGAGAGGAGAGGAAGGGAAGGGCAGCCGAGGAAGCACTGGGCAGGGAAGGGTGTCCGGAGAAATGACCGCCAGACTTGGCGTGAACAGAGGCGACACGGAAATCTGCAAATCCTGGCAGTTCACAGAACACTACAGCGGCACAGAGAGGCACAGCAGGGGCCAAGGCGCTCAAGCTGCTGGAAATCAGGGCTAAAACTGCTGCAGCCGGAGCAGGAAAAGACTCGGTGCTGTGAGTCCGCCTCGGTACCTTCTTCCTCACCTGGAGCACTCGTCCCATCGTCCCGGCCTCTTCCTGCAGCAGCTCTGGAGTCCTCTTTCCTGAGGGTCTTTCGTGGCGCTGTCCTGGCTGCCCCAATGTCCTGAATGGTTATAACTTTCCCCTGTCAGGGTCATTTTGACCCTGGGAGGAGCTGGAAGTCACATGGTGCTGCCAGGTCTGGTGACTAAGGAGGATGAGGACACGGCATCATGTTTTTACAGCGTCTTCACTGTAAGAGGCAGGCAGCGGTGGCAGCGTCACCTCATGACAGCACAACGAGTGAGTGTGGGGTGAGAGTCACACCCGACCTGAGCCCCGAACACCATGGACCCGACTCCAACTCGTGTGTGGCACTCAGCGGTCCGTGGACTGGGGGGTTGGGTAGAGAAGGGGACACGGGCACCCGGGAGCCCAGAAGCTTTGCCCTCATGTTGTGTGTCTCCCAAAGTACCTTCTGCAATCCTACAACCTCACCTAGCCGGGGCGACGTGAGTCTGCACAGAAACCAAGGCAGCCTGGCCGCCTCCTTGACTGGTGTCTCCATCTGTGACATGAGGGGAGAGGACTTGTCCAACGCTGCCCTGTCCCCCTCGTCCCCTAAAAGCTAAGTCTGACAAGGTCACTTTTCACTCTTACCGGGGAAGGGGCATTTTCGTCCCCCATGCTGGTGAGGGAGGCCGAGGGGCGAGCACTCCTGATGCCTGTCCAGGCGCTCCAGGCTGCTGGGGTTTGGTTGTGCCAATCAGGGTGGTGAGTTGGTGACAGGGCACCTACAGCGAGGGACCTGACCAAAGCAAGGAGACTCAGAGAGCCTGCAGGCAAGAGGTTCGGCACAAGGTGCGGGAGGGGGTGGGACAAGAGGTCCCCAGGGGTACGGAGTGGTGTCTGTCACAGGTTGCACGCAAACATAAACCTGTCTCGGACGTGTCGTGCAGGGTGGCTGCTCTCTGCATTCCTCGTTTTTAGAGTCCCCTGGGGGCAGCGTTCTGCATTCGTTCAGGTCTCTGTTGCTCTGACACCATGCTGAGGCGAGCTGGGACCTGGCCAGTGTTTAACTCAAAATCCTCACACCACTGATGCCGCATGTCAAGATAAAATGATGTATGGGGTAGGAGTTGGCACAGGCAAACTATGTGGGGTTTTTTGTTTGTTTTTGAGACCAGGTCTCACTAGTTAGTCTGGGCTGGCCTCGGACTCATGGTGATCTTCTTGCCTCAGCCTCCCTAGTGCGGGGAATGCAGTTGTGCACAGCACCCCTGGCCCACTCTCTGTTTTTAAAATCAGGCTTTATCGGAACACAGCCTGCTGTCCTTCTTGGATGGTTTATCTCTGCTTTCTGGACACCCTGGCAGAGCTGCTTAAAGTGACAAAGACCACATGGCCCATAAAGCCTAAAATATTGACAATCTAGCCCTTAAAAAAAAAAAACACTTACTCCTGTATTATATGTAGCCTTTAAATGGCCTAAAATGAATTTTAAAAAAATAAAGATGGGAGCATTTCTGTTTTATTTATAAGTGTCATAGGGTCAGTCTTCGTGTTCTGCCCCTCTGTGATCTGGTCTTACATGGCACACTGTGCATCCCCGCGGGGGAGATCCGGTCAGGCCTCCTGGATATTTTCCCTCTTGCGGATTAAGAGTGAGCCGTCCCGAGGTGGGAGACCTAGAATTCAGGTTCCAGTTCAGTGTCGCTGTGACACCCGGGGCACAGAGCGGCCCCTGTGGCCCAATAGAGAGTTCTCACCCGCCACAGCTCCAGGGGGAAGCTCCCCACCCATGACCTTCCCTCCGGGGACTGGGCTCAGGGCCTGTGTGTCCAGGAGTACTGGCTCCTGCTCCTTGCCAGCCCACAGCTGTGTTGAAACAAGCTAATCCCAAATCCTGCAGAAACCCAGGGCCACCACGCCCTGCTGATACTGCACAGCCTGGACCGCTCCCTCGGGCCCAGCGCCACCCACATGCCCCTCTGTGAGGCTGTGACCACGACGGTTCCCATCTGCCCCGTGCCGGGCACTCAGCCAGCCCACAGCCCTAAGCAGTGGTGGGCAGGGGGAGGGCAAAGCCGGCCTTCCTGTGGACTGACTGCCCTCAAGGGGGTTTGTGGGGCAAACAATTTCAAAAAAACAAGCAAAGTGTCCTCTCTGGAGCAAAGGGCTGGCAAGCTCAGACCCCAGGGGTCTTCTCTGGTAGCTCCAGGGTGGTGGGCAGAGGCACAGGCACCCGCCACCCATGGTACTGCTGTGCTGGAGCAAAGAAGTCTTAGCTCTGACCCGGGAATCTCTTGTGCAGGGGTGCTGGGGCCCATGCCAGGCACTCAGGGCAGCCTGGAAAGAGCATGGAGCTTGATTGGCCACCACCAGCAAGCCAGCTCAGGCCGGATGTAGAAAGCTGGTGGACACCACTCGCCACCAGCTCTCCACATGGCACCTGCCGGCTCTGTGGCCGTGATTCTGTGTGGTGCACCTGGGGCTCCCCCTACCCACCAAAGAGTCCAACTCTGCACATAAAGACCCAAGAAGATGAAGAAATTCCCTGGAGAGTCTGGGGGTCCATGTCATGCTCTGTGACCTTCCTGATGGCTCCAGACACTGCCCTGCATGCCCCAAGCCCTGGAACCGGCCAGCTTGATGTCTTTCTCCTCAGCTGACGCTCTCCGGCAGCCACCAGCACCCCCTGCACAGAGGGGAGGAAGGTCTCCTCAGTTCATGCCATCACTCCATGCCACAGCCGGCCACCCCACAGGTAGGACTGAAAGCCACACTTGGCCGGGGAGTTAGTTCCTGAACTTGACCTTTAATTCAGCTGTCTCTGAACAAAACCCTGTTTTGTCTGAAAAGTCACCTGGAAGCCACAGAGCCTCCGAGTTCATGCCCAGCTGCAGAAAAGAAAGACATGGGGACCACATCCGGCTGTCCAGGCCCGAGGTGCATGGACTCTGTCCACAGCCTGAGCAAAAGGAGGGGACAGGGATGCCACGGAGGGGAGGAAGCATCCCGGGCCCAGGTGATAGGACCAGAGTCCTCCTGAGAGGGGCAGAGCTCGGGGACAATACGCCCTCTTCATAGGCGAGACTCTCAGCACCTCTGATTCCCCCGCACGCTGGGGCTGACGGGGCCCCGGCGTGTGGCTGATGTGGGGGTGACAGGGCCCAGCCCAGGGCACAGGGTGGTTGACCAGCTTCCTGTCCTGTGCTGCCCACTGCCCTGCTGCTTCTCATTGTCTCACTTTATGCTTCACCAGCTCCCATGGCATCTGCAAATGGCCACTGCCAAGGACTGTCGCCCACCCAGCACACCCATCCTGGTGGCCCAGTCTGCCCTTTGCACCACTTCAGCTGCACGAGGCTGCCTTTTCCTTGCCACCCGCAGCCCATTTAGACACGTGGACCCCAGATGCACAGATGGGTGCCCACGTAACACGGCAGCAAGCGGGGCACTGTTTGTCAGGGGCTTCAGAGGGCCAAAGGGCTGGTGCCAGGCTCGCAGACCTCCGGCCACCCTGGTCTGAGACCATCGATGTCCATGGCTGCAGGTCTCTGGGGCCATGGCAAAGCGTCACACCACCCAGATGAAAGAGAGGACGTGATGGACGGTGGCCCCGGGGACCCCACAGGGCTGACACCAAGGAGCATAGGCTGACACACAGCCACCCGAGAAGCTGCTCTGTGCCACTCACACCCTGGGAACACACCCGACACTGTCATTCAGAGAATAAAGACAAGCAGACGCTGCACCGTCAGGGCCAAGATATTCATTGGTTTTATGCCAGGTTGGTTGGACCTCGGGGCTACTGGAAGCCAGGACCCTCCCCTCCCCACCACCTCCCTGCTCCTCAGCCCTGCGGTGAACCTGGCCCCCCGAATCACAGCTTGACTCTGGGTCAGGGATGAGAGGAACGTCACTGGCCTCTGAGGTCTCCCCAAAGTGAATATCTCCCTGTTAGAGGCACCCTGGCATTTTGTCTGAAGAGCTTCAGGGATGTGAAACATTCTACAAGGTACAGCTTCAGGGATGTGGAACGTTCTAGAAGGTTCAGCTTCAGAGACATGGAACATTCTAGAAGATTCTAGAAGATTCTGAGTCAGTGGGAGGAGCACAGTGCACAGGACACCATGGCCAGCAGGAACAGTGCCTGGCATTGTCTGGCTGTCAGGGACCATGGGAGCTGGCACTCACGCTGAGTGACTGGTCCTGTGGCCAAGGGACAGACGGATAGGGGAGACTGCCACCACCAAGTGGCCTGTGCAATGTTGGGGTCCAGGGTGCCCGTCCTACATGCCACCCTCAGCCAGTGCCTTTCCCAGGGTGAACCTATGCCACCACCAAGCCATTAGCCACCACCTCAGCAGGGCTGTGCTTGCTCCTGCTGGCCTTTACCACCAAGAGGACACCACGGCCCAGTGCCCTGCGCCTGGCAGCCTGCCTCCCTGCCAGCTTCCGTGCCCTGGGAATCATGGCCTCCCTGGAACAGGGGACACGCTGCCCTATCACTGCTCCTGGACAGCCCGAGTGGCTCAGAACCACTGTGCCCAGGCACTGGCTACTACCAAGGCGTGGCAGGGAGGGCAGGACGTGGGACGAGGTGGTGGGGCCCCGGGGTGGCCAGAGGGGACAGGGCTCGGCATTTACAGAGGCAGCACCCCGTGTGCCTCTCTTCTCTCCGTCCCAGGCCATGGGCACACTCACACTCACATGCTCACACACATGCTCACACTCACACTCGCGTGCTCACACACATGTGCAGAGGGACTCAGCATGCTCCTAAAATACAGTGAACATTGGATTTTTAAGAGCTACTCCCCACAGTGAAGACAGGCTGCCACGAGCCCCCAAAGCCCCCCGCCCCCCCTCCCTTCACACGCAGCCCCTCAGTCCCTGCCCCACCGGACGGAGTCCTCTTTCCCGAGTGATGCAGTGGCGCTGTCCTGGCTGCCTCAGTGTCCTGAGTGGATTCAAACCATCTCCCTGACGTGGTCATTTTGAGCTTGGGGAGGAGCCAGAAGTCACACGGAGCCGGAGCCGGTGACCCAGGAGGATGAGGGCGCAGCATCGTCATTTTATTTGACAGAAACTGCAGTGAACAGCTGGCCTGCAGCGTATGACCATGGCACACGGGGCTGTTTACGTTTGTAGGTTTCTCACAGCGAGAGCCGCGCTCTGCTGAAGCCCCTCAAAATCCTCCCCGGCTTCAAACGTGCTGGAGTCACGGTCCGCGGCAGCCAGTCAACACCTCACTGAAATGAGCTTCTGTTGGGATTGAACCCTCCGCAACCCTGTCCACATGCACCCCGTTCCCGGCAGCCCCCCTGCCAGGTTCCCTGGCCCCGCGCTGGCCCACCCCAGCGTCCCCTCTGCCTACCACCCCGGGACTCTCCTGTCTCAAGTGACTGTCCTGGTGGCAGACACCCTCAGGCCACGCCCCTGCCAGGTGCCCTCACCGCCCCCACACACTGCTTGGGGCAGAAGGCTGAGGCAGGACAGCTGCCATGGGTGGCTGGGCCGCTTCTCATCCTGGTGCCCAGGATCCCTGGGTCCCGACAGGGGTCCAAAGTCACCTCCAGGAGGGGGCAGCCAGCAGTGTGTGGCAGCAGGGGAACCCGGGGAAAGGCAGCGGTGAGCCACTGTCCCAGACCCACCTGCTCCTCCACCTGCAGGGACGGGGGAAGCTAAAGGGTGGCAGTGTCTCCTGTCACCTGGCCTGACCGCTGCCCACAAGGTGTGGCTTTCTCTGCTGGCTGCCCCAGCAGGGGGGCCCTGGCTCCCTGGAAGTTATTACAGCTGCAGGTGACCAAAGGGAGGTGACTCCCAGGGAACCCCCTTTGGCTAGGCTCGGGGTTACCTAAGTCCTCAATGCTAGTTGCACCCTTCAATTCTGGGAAAGTCGCAGGAACCCCAGCAAGCAGCAGGTCACACATGGGGACACTTGGCTTAGTGAGCACAGCCTCTGGAGACAATGAGGTCAAATCAGAGGCCCCAGGTCGTCCGGTTTCTAGCTCTGGGCTTTTCCTTAGTGTCACACAATGGCTGCTGAAGCACCAGAAAGCATCCATGCACTGAGACCCTCAAAGCCTGCTGTGATGCCTGGGCAGGGAGCCTCCTTTCACCCTGGAAGAAGAGCCTCCCCCAAACCTTCGCTTTCCTGTGTCTCAGCCACAGTCCCATGGCCACCTCCAGCCAGAAGAAGTGAGAAGGGGAGTTTCTCCCCGATCCTTATGGAGCAAAAACTGGGCGGGAAAGAGGGCAGGAGCGGGAGGCCCCATCACGGGGACCCCACCTCCCTGCTCTGAGAATGGTGGCAGAGGGCACAGGACACCAGCAGGACCCCAGAGGACCTGGGCTATGCCCCAGGCACTGGCCAGCCACACCCGAGGCCATGCCACCTGAAGGGCGGGTGTGAAGAGGGCACTGTCCCCTCCCAGGGGCCAGGCAGCAGGGTCTACAATGACCCCAGGCTGAGCTTCCGAGGGCCCGGAGCATGCCATCTGTCAGTCGGAGGCTGTTGGATCAGGTGTTCCAGGGACAGACCAAGGGGAGCCCAGGTTTGTCTGTGGCTCGCTGGAGGGGCCGCCCCTCCCGGCTCCCGGCCACAGTGCCCGAGGCAGGGCACTCACAGCCCTGTTCCCACTCACGCCGCAGTGGCCAGGGTCAAAGACATCTGAACTTTGCACCTGCACCAGAGGTGTAAGTACAGTGTGATTTTGTTCTCCTTGCTGGGGATGAAAACCAGGGCCTTCATTCTGAGGTCCCCAGGCCTTACTTTGATTGATTGATTTTATAGTTTGAGACAGGATCTTGCAAAGTCACCAAGTAGCCTAGACTGGGCTTGAATTTACCATCCTCCTGACTCAGCCTCACACGGTGCTGGGATTGCCGGTGTGCTCCACCTGCTCCCACTTTGTCTGTGTGTGCTCCCCCTGGGTGCTGGGACCTGTCATGGTTGACCCACTGTGTCAACTTGAGCAGTTTAGAAGTTTAACTGAGAGACTCAGCAGGGAGCCAGGTCATTACTTTGTAAACACCCTCATCCTGTGCAAGAGGAGGGCCCAAGAGGAGGGCAAGGAGATTGTGTGAGTCTACACCTGCCCTGGGGGTGAGGGGTGGTCTGTGTACAGTATAAGGGAGGGAAGGAGGCTTCTCTGCCCCATTTTGCCCTGGCTGCTTTTGCTGGCTGCTGCCTTAAAGTGTTGCCCCTGTGCCCCGCCACCCCATCTTGGAACCAGCTGAGTATGGATTGAAACCTCCACAAACAGTGAGCTAAATAAATCTTTCCTCCCTTCATTTTGGGTGTCGGGTATTTTTCCCAGCAGCAAGAGAAAGGTAACCAAGACAGGATGGAACTTGGGCTTCCTGCATGACAGACAAACTCTCTAGCACCGAGCTCCATCGCCAGCCAAGTTTTCTGGCTTTTGAAACCACATGTCACTATTTAGCTCAGGCTGGCCATGAATTCACTATGTAGCCCAAATTGACCTCAACTGGAGGGATCCTCCTGCCTCTGCTTCTTAAGTGCTGGGATTACAGGTGTGCACCACCACACCTGGCCAGTTGAGTTTTCTCTTGTCCTTATTCCCTGAAAGGACACAAGATGACAACTATTTGCATGCATCCTGTGCTGGGCATTACAAGAGTGACAACTACGCCATGTCACATAGAGGACTTGTGTGGGTCCTAAGCCTTGACCTCTTGGTGTGTGCAGGGGACAGAGCCTTGCTGTTCCTGGCCCCTGTCTCCAAGGAGAGAATCTCCCGCCTCTTGGCATCTTGCTCCTCATTCCGGAGGCCAAGGGCTTGGGCAGTGACTCCCTGGCTGAGCCGAATGGCCCCCAGTCTCCGTGCGTCCCTTCCCTAGCTTGTGGCAGGGCTCCCCGCGTCTCCAGCAGCAAGGGTGTAGGTTGTGGCCACCGGGCCTCCTGGGCTTGAGGTTGGGAACCCACGGCCCTCGGCCAGCTTGGCTTTGGCTGAGCTTGTAGGAATAAGAGTGATGGAGCCGGGGGCGCCCTTCCCTGCTACCCCCAGGGAGCTCTGGACCCCACCCCGGTGCATGTCCCTCAGGCCACACAGGGCTGGGATGAAGCAGGCAGCTTCAAAGGGCTTGTTCTCCTTGCATTTGTGCTGTGTCAGCATCAGGTGACAAAGTGACCTTGGCTTCTGTGTCTCTCTCCTCTCTTTCTGTTCAGATCCAGGGTGAGGAAGGGTCCCCAAGATACCAGCCCCTGCTGCCCTCTGCATGTCACTGTGGACCTTCCATGTGTGTGCCAGGTCTCCTGGGCCAGCTGCCACATCGGGAAGAAGAGGAGTTGGGGGTGGGTTCGGGACAAGTGTCATGTGGGCCACCGTGGGGTCAGGAGCCTGGGGCACCTGCAGGGGTGGGGAGAGGTGACCATGCCGGCCACATGGCCCACGGCAGACCCTGCCTGCTAGCGCCCACTCCCACCTCTCGGAGATGGCAGTGACAGCAGGGCCAGGACAAGACCTAGAGGTGTAAATGCCACATGTCACTTGTAAAACAAGAAGCGCAAGTGACCGATCCTCTCTTTTAATCTTGAGCCAATTCTGCATACTAAAAGTCAGGGTGCCGATCTACATCTGCAGAAGGGAGAGGCTTTGTCTCCTGGTGGCCGAGCTCCAGGGTCACCGAGCACAGGACAGAGCCAGGTCTGGAGGCTAGCAGGTCCCTGCAGCAGCTGCCACTAGAAGAGACACTCTTCCTCTGGGGGAGTCAGAAGAGAGGCACCGTGAACTCACGTGGGAACAACCTTGGTTTCCACCCCACAGGAGGAACCAGCACCGCCCCTCAGGCTCCATGACACTGTGGTCACCTGCCCCCCACTCCCCCACCCCCGGGTGCCCCACGGCCCTACCTTCCTCCATAGGGACTTGTTGCTTGACGAAGCACCAAGGGACCCCGCGGTACTGGTTATTGAAGCAGCAGCCTCTGTCCTCACACTGCTTCTGCGTGATGCCGCTGAAGCCGCAGTTGGTGCGCTGGTGGGGATCCACGTCGCAGGTCTCTGGCGGGAATCGGGAGAAGTGGGCCGGAAGCCGCGGTCCCCGGGACACGCTGCGCCTGTCCGGGGACCTCACCGCGCACGTCCCAGCACGCAGTGTGAACCCACAAACAATGACGGCCACATGCACCCATCAGGTGCTCAAGCAGGGTGACAGGGACCCGGACCTCCGAAGGGGGTGCTGTCTGTCACTCAGAGCTGAGTGTAAGGTCCGAGGCAGTGTGGTGGGGACTCCACGTGTGCCAGGGAAGCATGGGGCAGAGGGGCTCCTGGGAGGACCCGGGACAGGGTAGAAGCACGAAGCTGGGAGGGCTTCCTGCAGAAGGCGGCTGAGTCACCTTTGAGAGGGACATGGGCTGGGGCTGGGGGCTGGGGTGAGGCGGGGCCCATGCAGAGCAGGGCACTGGGCCATCTCAGGTGGGAGCAGAGAGAGCCGCTGGACAGCCCAGCGCAGGACCACGGTGACGTGGGCAAGAAGCGGGGCAGGAGGGGGACCTACTGCTTTTGGGGACCTACTGCTTTTGGGGACCTACTGCTTCTGGGGACCTGGACACAGCCTGACCCTGGGGCTGCGTCTCAGGGGAAGCTGTTAGGGTCCCACTGGGGCCACAAAGGAGGGACACGACACGAGCCATCACTGTCCCTGTCCTCCCACCCACCCCAGGCCCTCGAGGTGCTGGGGGCACTCGGGGTGACAGGGGCTGCCTGGGGCTGTGCCCACGTGTGGCTCTGTGGGCTGCCGCACTGACCAGGCTGCTGGGGACCACTGTCCCCTCCAGCCCACTCCCGCCAGCTCTGAAGCGCAGCCCGCTGTGGCCTCTTCCTGCTGCCCCAATCAATGCCTCCCCCTGGGGAGACGCCCTGGTGAGCGGGTCTCAGCTCCTTCTGCCCCCTCTGCGGGAACCTTTGGCTTGGGGACGCTGGCAGCCCCTTCTGCCGACCCTTCTCCCAGAAACTCATTCTCCAGTCTCCAGCAACAGTGACCTGAGCCATCGCAGCTCAGGAAGGACTTTCCACAGACCCTGCCAACTCCCTGCCCTCTTTTTACTGAAAGAGGTATTATGCGCAGCACGCCAGCCCCCACCGACAGTCCCCGCACTGCAGACTGCAGCTCCGCCTCGCAGCTCAGGCCGGACTTGCACCTGCTATGAAGCCCATGCTGGCCTCCGAATTGCAGGATCCTCCTGCCCCAGCCTCCCAAGTGTTGGGATTACAGGGGTGCGGCACCATGCACCTCAGGAAATGGTACAGGCACACTCTGACCCCAAGCCAAAAATCCCTGTCACAGTGTCACGAATGGCAGCATGGCACCATCAGCATGAAAGATGGGACGACTGGGGAAGCACCAGCCTTACCTGTCTCACCCTTGGCCAGCGCTCTGAGGACCAGCATGAGGACCACGGCCAGGACACAGATCGCCTTGCGAGCCATGCTGGCTTGGCCCGGGGATGTGGAGGAGATGGGAGTCGGTGGGGATGCCAGCGGGGCCGTCTTTATACCACAGCCCTGTTTGCCTACAGAGTCCAGGCAACGTTTACCCAAGGAGTCACCCTGGACTGTGACCAGCACCGGGGGGCAGGGGGGGCAGGGGCGGGGGCTGGAGCCTGAGTCAGGACGCTCCGTTCTCATCTCGTGGCTCCTCTGAAGGGACCCGGGCCAGAGAGGAGAGGGTCAGTCAGGCCTTTCTGTCCAGCCAGGGCTCGCCAGGGCTCACTCTGGTGTGAGATGGGCACCTGAGCCATTAGAGCTAGTTTTGTTTCTGTTTTGGTTTTTGCTTTTGGGGTTTTCTAGTGGTTCTGGAGACCTGCACTGAGCTACATCCCAACCCCTTTTTGTTAATTTGGAGACAGGGTAGATGTCAACCTCTAATTCACCCAAACGGGGCTCAAACTTGAGATCCTCCTGTCTCGGCCTCCCAGTGTGCTGGAACCACACCCAGCTTCTCTTTTTTTCTAGAAAGTCCACAGACCCTGGGTCCACCCGGTGTGGCCAGGCTCTTCTTTCCCTCCTGCCCAACACCCAGCCCTCCCTGGAGACGCAACCCCGGGCCGAACTGGGGTCTGCCGGCAGGGCCTCTGCTCAGAGGGCTGAGCTCCCACAAACAAGGGGCGCGGGCTAGCGACGGGGACTTGGTAGGACTCTGCTGTCCAGGCTCAGCAGCAGCACCCAGGGCCTGCAGTGCAAGCTGTGCTGCTCTCGCCAGAAGAGCGGGTGCTGCCCGCTGCGGCCCAGCTGTGCTTCGGTGGTGTCGCCCGGACAGTGTGTGCGCATGCGTGGAAGGATGCATCCTGACCGGGCTTTGCAGGTTCCCGCGCTGCACAGAGAAAGGGAGGGAGGAGGGAAGAACGGGGGGAGAGGGAGGGGTCCCCGAAATGTTCTGACGGAGAAGGGGAAGGGGCACTGCACACCCAGCGCAGGGCAGTAACATCATAGGCCTAGCAGTGGCCCTCTCACACTTTTATGAATCATGACCAACAACCATGGTGTTTAAATTTCCGACATGAAAGACACATGGGCCCTCCGAGTCCTCCCATCGCCCTGGCCACCTCCTGCAGCAGGTCCGGAGACTCCTTCCTGAGGGTCTTTGACGCTGCGCTGTCCTGGCTGCCTCCATGTCCTGAATGGATTCAAACCCTCTCCCTTTCATGGTTATTTTTACTTTGGGGAGGAACCGGAAGTCACACGTCGCCAGATCCAATAAATCAGGCGGATGAGGTCGCAGCATTGTTTTTGCGAGCTGCCTTACTCGGTGGCAGCAGTCACTGTTTTTGATCACACCTCATAAAAGTGAGATGTGTTTGGAGAGAGGGAAGGATTCTGAAGGAGATTCATGGCTGTGTGCCTGTCAAAATGTAACCTCCGAGTGTGTCTTTTGATCACCTTTTACACATACAGAATATTTGCTTTATACACATTATAGGTTTATATAACTGCACCAGACTACACCGAATGAGTAATGAGAAATTTTACAGAGTTAAGGGATAAATTAAGCCTCACTCTTCAAGCGTGGTATCACCTATGATGGAGATTTCCCAAGTGTGTCCATCAGTGCCACAGAGTTGGACCCAAAGAATAACAAGGGCACAAGCACAGGAGGTAGGGGGCCCACCCGCCTCAGGGGCCAGCACAGCTGGAGGAGGAAAGAGCGTGGGAGCCACGAAGGGGCCTTCGGCCTGTCTGCGATGTTCCGCTGAGGACAATCTAAAGGCCACATGGTGGGAAGGTCAGCACCTCTTAACCCGGGCATAGATTCACAAGACAGCACTGAGGACTGACCCCAGGGCCTTGCACTAAGCTGCATTGCCAGCCCTTTTTTATTTTCTACTTTGAGATACAGGCTCATTAAGTGGTTTGCTAAATTTCCCAGGCTGAGCTCAAACCCTTGATCCTCCTGCCCCAGCCTCCAGGGTGCTGGGATTACAGGTGTGCAATGTCATTCGTGGCTGTAATTATTCCCTGGCAAGCCCAGTTCCCAACCCTGGAGGGAAATCTGTGAGGGAGAATCCCTGGGGCTCTGGCCCTGCCTTGGCACCTCGGGGAGTGGAGTGGCTAGAGCCGCCCTCAGTGGGGACCGTGGGGTACAGGCCCCACCGTGGTGAGTCAGTGTCCCTGTGAGATGGCCAGCGGGGGTGGAGGATAAACCCCAAAGGAAGGGTGGGGAGGCACGATGGAGGACACAGCAGGGCGCTGGCCCTCTGGCTGGGTCACCTTGCCTCGGGGTCTCACAGTGGTTATACTCGGGGTTCCCCTCTGCAAATCCAGTAGCTGGGCCCCACCCTCCAGGGCCTGCCAGCTGGGGCTCCTAGGTACCACTTGGGCAGGGAAATTCATCCACCCGCTGGGAACACCGGAGTGGAGCTTCTGGAGGGTCTATGACCAAATTGACAAAGTCAGGCCGGGAATCATGGTGCACACCTGTAACCCCGGCACTCAGGAGGCTAAGGCAGGAGGATCACCATGAATTCAAGGTGACTACAGAGTGAGACCTGGTCTCAGAAAAAGAAAAAAAAATCACAAAATAAGAAGTGGATGAAGGTGGCATGTGGAAGTGACACCCACATTCCCAAGGCCATTGCAGCACCAGTCATGAGAGCTAAGAAATGGGAGCACCCCAAGGGAGGAGTCCCTCCAGCAAGGATGGGTAAGGCAAAGGTGACATCCACATGTGCTCCGTGGAGTACTACACAGCCCTGACAGAAGGAAGCCCGGTGCAGCAATGGCCTGCATGACAGCTGAGGATGCCACGTGAGGAGAAGGAAGCGGGGACCAGAACGGGGCTTCCCAGAGCAGGAAGGCATGAGGTGTGCAGAGGAGGGGGCTCCTGGGCCTGGCTAACAGGCCCGGCGCAGTTGGGGAGGACGAGGGGCATCCATGTCCTGTGACTGGCAGTGAACTGGGTATTTTTCTAAACAGCCACTCGCAGGGGCTTGAATAATGGGAAAGGAGGGGAGGCGGCCCAGGGCCATCTCCCTCTGTGACAGGACCCCAGACTGGCCTTGTCCTTGCTCCCGAGGTGCTTCCCCCTGTGGCCCCAGCCCCCAAGGCCAGGCTGAGGAGGCACACACAGGAGGACAAGGTCAGGGTCCTGGGGGGCAAGCTTAGGAACAAGGCTGCAGAAGCATGCAGTGACCCTTCTCCCCAGCCTTCCCCAGGGTGGCCTTTCAGATAACACTGGAGCCCTTTCCCCAGCACCCTCTTTGGAAATCAATTAAGGTGGAGTCATTAGGGTGGACGCAGATCTCTAAGGGGGACAGTGGCATAGAGACTCAGGGAGATGTGGGGACCCCTGATGCCACCCTGTGCCACCCAAGATGGCAGAGGCATCCCCTGAGGAGGCCACACTGTGGACAACCCTGGCACGGGGGGAGAGGCACCACGTCATCTTGTGGAAGCTACAGAGACTGTTTACTTATTTGTTACAGCAGCCCAGGAGATGAACACGGCCAGCAGGACCACATATCAGGGCCAGGAAATGTCTCAGCCTCTGAGGGATGGGAATTGCCAGCCCTGAACCCACACGCACCTCAGGGACACAAGCTGGACACTTCAGGTGATGGCCGGGTCGAGCCCAAGCAGGTGCCCAGTGCAGCCCAAGAGCCCTGCATGTACCTGCCAGGAACCATCAATGGTGAATCCCAGTAGAATTTGTAGTAATATGACAAACCGTCACATTGCAAAGCAGGTACATGGACCAAAGAGCTATCGAAAGAGTGTTCGTCCAGCAATGGCAGAATACGCATTGTTCACAGCAGTACGCAGAACTTTCTCCAAAAGAGACCACCCCTCAGGACAGAAAGCCTGTTCATTTCCAGCAAAATGAAGCTGGAAATCAACAGCAAAAGAAGCCTCAGAAATTGCACACACACTAGGAGACTAAATAACACATCTCCGGATAATCAGTGGCTCACAGAAGGATTCCAGGAAGAAATAAAAAAAAGTTCCTCGGAATCAAATGATGACAGAAGCAAAAGACACCAAAAGTGATGGGACACAAATCAAGCAGTTCTAGGAAGAGACAGTTTAGCTGGGAATCCACTCATTAAAAATAAAAACAGGGGGAGAAGTCAAGTTGGCCGATCAGTGAGCAACAAAATACAGAGCCTCCCAGGAGAAACAACTCATCTGCCAGAATAAAACACCCCGGAGAGACCCAGACAGAGGGAGATGGATCCTCTTGGCACAGGAAGAAATTAAAATATAAAAAAGCTCGTCAAACATGTTGGGACTACAACTGGAACAGCTAAAAATTACAGGACACAGCGTTTTTGCGGTGACCCACCAAGTTTGAGCCAGCCTGAATTTGCACCAGCTTGAATCAGTGCCAGCCGGCAAAGCCACCCAAACTCGTTCCTGCCGCCACTCACAGGAGCCACAGCAGTGCTGAAGTCGGGGGTTGGTGAGCTCAACAGGGAGCAGAACCAGTGAAGGGACCTTCATTAATCCATGATCAGTGCTGGCAATGAGACCCCCTCCATAGGAAGGGTGCAACCAAATGGGCGACATGTTGGAATCGGGCAGGAGGAGGCTGAACTGGGAGTGACAGTGACTTCAGTTGGTTGCTCCCTCCCCAGAAGATTCCTGGGATTTGCTTGGACTGGGCCGTGCCCCTGGCCGGGACCCAATGAGCCGTCCCAAATCGATTCCCTGCACCTAGCATGCACTAACCGGGTGAAGACCCCTGAAGTTTGGCTGACCCAGTGGGGAGGGACAGGCAGGAGAGGGCGGAGGTCCCTCACCAGTGTGATTTGGAGGAACCGTGGCCAGGGAAGGGGGCTGGGACCTGCACTGTAACCTGTGTAGAGGAAGCTGGGACCATGACAGGAGAGAGAGGCAAAAAGAGGCCCCCAGCCCAGAACCCTGAAAGCCCTGATCCAGGAGAGGGAAAAACAAGGGAGACTGAGGGGGGCAAACACGTAACATGAGACATGGCTTCAATGAACATTAAGAGATATCTTCGGGACCTTGTAGACAAGCTCAAAACTGAAATACTAAATCAGGTAAAGCAAGATATGAGTACAGTAATAAAAGAAATGCTCTCAGGAAGCATCACTCAGGAAGATATAGAAGAAGGGAGGAACACAAAAAAAGGAGAGAAACATTCTATAAAGAATATAAAGAAAATATAGAATACATGAAGCAGATTCAAAGAGACTACCAGGAAATTAAAATAAGCTGGCATTATTGAAAGCTGGCAAAACCTCTTAAAAGAAACTAAGGATAGACTATCAAAACTTAAAGACGAGTTTGCAATGTGTGATCACGAAAGGAAAGATCTCTTAAAAATAACAAGGAAACAGGCAGTAACAATACAAAGGCTAGAAGATGACAAGAGAATCTACAATTTAAGAATAAGAAATGTGAACAAAGAAGCAGGAATACATACAGGAGAATTACAAAGGCTATTCACGGAAATAATTAAGGAATTATTATTTCTTTTCCCAAGCATAGGAAAAGAAAATGACATTTGGTTATGTGAGGCATACAGAACTCCAGCCACCTACAACCAAAACAGAGCTACACCCAGACATATAATAATCAAGATACCAGAAATTCAATATAAAAACAGAATATTAACAGCCATCAGAGAAAAGAAACAGATTACCTATAAAGGTAAGCCCATCAGAATCATGGCTGACTTCTCATCACAGACCATCAGATCAAGAAGACCTTGGAGAGAAGTATTCCAAGCCCTGAAAGAAAATAACCTCCAGCCCAGATTGATGTACCCTGCAAAACTGTCGCTAGAAATTAATGGAGAAACAAGATGCTTCCATGACAAGGAGGAACTGGGGGAGTTTGTGACAACCAATCCAACCCTACAGAGAATACTGAAGGACATTCTAGAGAGAGAAAAAAAAATACCAGGATTTTAGGAACAGTGGCAGAAAGGCCTCAATGAGTGGGGCAGGCAGTAGAATGAAGGAGAAAACTAGACAACCAAAGGTGGAAAAATAGCATAGCAGAAATGAGGCAGCAAAGGATAACTAGAATCTCTAACATAGATGCCCTTGATACTCTATATTGTTAATAGTGCACCAGGATTTAAAACCCACATTACTCACACTACTCTGCTTAGATGTATTATATTCTGTTCCAGTCATTCTACCTGTACTAGATTTGAGGGCACAGACAGTCATCCCAAAAATAACAGGATATAGTATGGTAATCATCCTTAATTTCCTGTTAACTTAATCTAAAGCTCTGTATAACCTACACTGTTCTACCATGACTGATTGTAATCAAATCTGGTTTGTTGGATTGCTGTTTTGTATTGATAGATTTTATTCAAAGCTGTTATGATTGATAGTGTCAAGTCTGAGAGTATAGGCAACTGCACTTAAGATGACAAGATCCACTAGAATATCCACTCTGGTTTGATTATTACCTGCCTTTGAAGTTTTATACTGTCTACAATGTTTTATTTTTACTAATATTGTTATGTACTGCTATATTCAATTATGTCTGAAGATATAGACAATTCTATTGAAGATAATAAGAAACAATACAGTAATCATTGTAGATCACCTTGTATTGTGGTTTTATATGACTTTTTGGTTTCATGTTTCTATAGGAATTTGTTTTGTTTTGTCTTGCTATGTTTTGTTTTTCCTCTAATACAGAAAGGATAGAAATACATGTAGAGACTCATGCATGCATAGCTGTTTACACTCTCACTGTTTGAATATCTACTTTGTATGCTTTAATTTTGTAACTTGAACAACTATTTCTAAGAGGACAATATGCAATTTATTAACTAGTGATTTCTTACTGTTTATCCTTTTTTTTGAAATTCTGTATTATATCTACCCTTTACATGCTTTTGTTTCTCTTTAAATAATAATAAAAATTTTTTAAAAAATAAATAAAAAATAAAAACAAGACAACAGTAACAAAAACCCACGTGATTGCAAATAAATGAATAACCTCATGGGGCAGCTCAAGGTCCTAGAAAGACAAGAACAATTCAAACCTGGGACTGATGGAAGAAAAGAAATGATAAAGCTTAGCACAGAAATTAATGAAATCGAGACCAAAAAAAAATGGGGACAGCAGTAAACCAAAGCGTCAGCTCTTTGTAAGGATGGAGGGGAGATGGGTAAGGAGGAGAAGGGCCCAGCTGCCTGTGGTGACGGTAGGTTTTGTGTCACAGACACAGATGCATAAAGAGCTGAGGAAAAAGGAGAAAAATGCACAAAAGATAGAAAGAAGTGCCCGCAAAGCCGTCAGGTGACTGAGCAGGAAGGGGACAGCAGAATCCGCGCCGGGGGCCATGAGGGCAGCAGGCAGGTGTGCGTGTCCTTGGCTGGCTCTGTGCTCCTGTCTCCTGACTCAGCCCTGACACACATCATTAACTTTTACCCTTGCAAATCCCCTGCTTTAAAAACACAAAGCAATGGTTCTGCTTTTCCCACAAACAGAAGGTGCGGCATGGCCTCCCTCCCGCGGCGGTGACTCAAGCAGGGACAGAGGTGGCTGTTTGACTTGGGGGGGGTCCCCGGGCCGCGCCCCACCGCCGTGCTTGCTGCATGCATTGCCAGCACACCTTCCCTGAAGTTAAACACAGGCCAGAGGGCACCATGCACAGCCCCAGTGGCTTAGATTCCGGCCAGCTGGGTGTGCGGGCCGGGCCTGCCCTTCCCAGTGGGCTCCTTCGCCCCTCCCAACCAAAACCATTGCGAGACCCACATGCGGTGGGCACAGGCTGCTGGTGTGGGGACAGCCTGCAGCTGAGCCCCCATGGCGAGACAGGGACTGCCCTTCTGCCTGTCCTGGCCGTGTCCTCCATGAAACAGGAGTCCAGGCGCCAGCCAGCCTGGTTGTGAGCCCTGTGGGCAGAACCCAAAGCCCCTGTGCCCCTGGCTGACCACCCCCAGCCCAGCTCCTGCCCCTGCGGTACGGCTCCTGGTGGGGTTCCGGCCACATCTACCCAGGATTGCCACGTGTGGGTAGCTCTTTTATTTCGGGGGTGAGGATTTTGTCCCTGGTGTGGGCTGACAGAGCAAAGGACAAGTTAAGTGCAAGTCATCTGTTGGCGAAGCTTCCCAGGGCAGTTGCTTACACTGTACCCAGCCAGTTTTTTGACACAGTCTTGTTCTGTAGCCCAGGCTGCCTCAGCCTCCCAAGTGCTGGGATTACAGGCGTGCACCACCATACCCGGCTTCCCACTGCCATGTTTAGAAGTCCCTGCGATGGAGACATGGCACCAATGGTTTAAGGATGGCCCGAGATGAGACCAGAGAAAGATATCTCTGTAGCCTGGCATGGTGATGTATGACTGTAACCCCAGCTCCCCAGGAGGCTGAGGCAGGAAGTTTGCGAGTTCAAGCGTGAACGTAAAGGAACAGACTAGTGACACACAGCTCGGATGACTCTCCAGGGACATACTCTGAGCACAAAATGCCATGCAGTCATGAGAACAATTCCTCGGCCCCCTGGCATTGTAGTGATCAGGCCAAAACTCCTGAGTGAGTCCCCAGAGGGTTGGAGCTCTTGTCTCCCCGACGCCTTTTGCATTGGAAGTTTTCTTGGTGAGGTAAATGGAGAGTCACAGGCCACGACAGGAGACAGTACAGAGGGCTCCCTTTAAACATGCCCAGTTTTCCCCAGCAAATAACACTGACCCACAGCATCACCGCCACAATATCAACAGCATACAGTGTGTGGCTCGTGGCTCTGGTTCCTCTCCTGGACTTGCTCTCTGTCCCCTCCCAGGAGCTGGAGGCCGGGCACTGGGAACTCACACCTGGTCAGAGGCTGTGGGTCATACACACTCATGAAGCTGCATGTGGGGACACTCGCTGCTGCACCCCCCTCCCCCGGAGCTATACTGTGTCTGGGACCCATGTCCCTGCACTGGACGTGGAGGAGGAGAACACAGCCCTCGGCCACTGTCCTCCAATCAGGTGAGAAGCCCTCCTAACGAGGTGACGCAGCAAGGGTTTGGTTTCCACAGCCCACCGTGGTGTTTAAATTGGTGGCCAATGTTTAACATTCTTTTCTTCAAACTGACTATAATGCTGTTAGGCTTTCCATGATTCATTCTTTTCAAAATGTTAATTACTAAAGTGAGTGACAAGGAGTGAGACGTCCATCCCTGTGGGTCTGTCCTGGATGGCTAGGTGCTGGGGACTCTGTTTGCCCAATAGTTCAGGATGCTGCTGGCCACAGGGCTCCCTCCAGACCCCAGGGAACTCGTGCTGTCTCTGGCCCATTCTTCCAGCTGTGTTTCTGAGAAGGCTGCTGGTCAGGAGTGCTCTAGCCATGCTTTGTCTCACGACTCCCATCCGGCCTGGCTCTCAGGAATGGGGAAGGAGTGATGTGGTAGCCATGGAAACAAGGAAGAAGAAATCCACCCCTGGACCTCCATGGAGTCTGCGGCTGTCTCCATGGAAACCAAATATCTCCTTAGAGGAAGGAGAACTTCACCAGGACTCTGAGCCACAGATAGGTCCCAGATGGCTTCAAGTAGGTGACCTAAAGCCCTTTGTGGCTCAAATAACAAAGCTTTCAGCCTCCCGTGCAACCTGTACTCCTGCTGCCATAGTGAGCTGTTCTAATTCAGATGCAACGCTGGCTGGATGTGACCTCTCTTCTCTAGCCTAATGTCCTTGTTGACAGAAGAGACAAGCCCTTGGGGACCATATCCTGTCCCCAACCCATTTCCCCTTCCTCTCTGCATTTCCAGGTCACCATGAGCAAGCAGCTTTCCTTGCTACAGGTCCAGCAACAGTGCAGCCGGCCAACCAAGGACCTAAACTTCGGCAGTTACGAGCCACCATAAAACCTTTCTTCTTGTTAAGTCACTTATGTCAGGTATTTTGTCATAGTGACAGGAAGTCAGCACACTGCCTGGTATGGAAATGAAACAGGTAAATGTGAAAAGTACCCAGTACATGCTGATTAATTTCCTGCCATCTACATAACCCACGGCCTGCGGTACAGCATCAAACATTTCCTCAAAAGCTCCACGGTAATTAGAGATGGGAAAGGCCACAGTAGACCAGAAATGTACATCTGCTGACCCCACCACGGCCCACACTTCTCCAGAGAGACGACCGCATGGGAAATCCTTCCTCTCCCCACAGGTTGGAAATGTAATTCAGGAGCTGTTTTCTCTATCTACACACAGCTGGGCAGAAATGCTCGAAATGAAAATGGTCTTGACCTTTTCCTATTTGTGCAGTTACCCTTATCTGAGGTTTCGGTTACGCAAGTCGACTGCAGTTATTCGGTGGAAAATTCCAGAAATAAACAATTTATAAGCTTTAAACGACCTGCTTTCCAGAGTGGTGGGGTGGAATTTCACTCATCCTCCCGGCCCCACCCCGGATGTGACTCAGCCGTGGGCCCACTGTGTCCACCCTGGATCTACCACCAGCCCCTGGTCACCACCATCATTGCGGTTATCAGATTGAACGTCCTGGGATTTGAGTGGCCTCTGTTCTACTTCTGGTCCTGGGCACAAAAGCGGTGACACTCAGTCACAGTCACCAAAGAGCAGCCGCCACTGCTGCCCTTCAGTGAAGGAGAAAATGCAGCTGGCTCCTGGGAGAGCCGTGTCCGCGTGCTTTGGTTCCACTGTGTCCTTACGGCTGCTTCAACTGATGCCCGGGTGCTGCGTCCATCTCTTCCTGCGCTTCCTTTATAAGTTAAACTTCACCCCAGATGCCTGTGCGTGTGGGAAGGAGGGTCTCATCTGTGGGTCAGGAACGGTCTCAGTCACAGGCATCACTAGGGGTCGTGGAGGATCCCCACGGTGTGACGGGGTCTCCTCCACCTGGCAGGCCTCCCCGCCCCCACCCTTGCCTCCCGCCAGCTCCCGGCCACACACACACACACCCACCCCCCTGCTCCAGGCGCCTGGACCGATTATTTTCTCCTGAAATTCTTGGCTGATTCATGTCCTGATGATTTACTTGGTGCCAAGAGCCAGTGTCACCTCCAGGTTACTTTCCTCTGTCACCATGTGAAGGGACTGCAGGTGTCCATGGATCCCGATCCTGCAGGTGCGCGGGGTTAACAGGCCAACGCAGGCATGGCAAGCAGCCAGCCTTGCTGACCCCTGCTGACTTGCTCTGCTTGCTTCTGGACCCAGCAGAAGGGCTGGGGTCCTCTCGCCCTGGGGCAGGGTGGGTCCTGTTCCACCCGGCCCTCGTCTCTTTTTACTTTACTGGTGGGTCTTAGGCTAGAAGACCCACCCTGCTGAGAAACCTGTTCTAACAGGAAAGGTCACACATGACTCCCACTTGGGTGGGCAGGAGAGCCCAGGGTCACTCAGGCCCACCACTGCAGCTGCTTTGGGTGTGTGAGTGGCCAGCATTCACTCGCCGAGTCCAGAGCCCACTGCAGAACCGCTCCATTCTTTGGAACAAGGGCAGGAATACACCCAGCACCGGATGCCACAGGGAAACAACCAGGCTGAGCCTCTGTCGCAGAAGGGTCTCCACACACGGGGCGGGTCTTGCAAGGAGGAAGTGTCAGTCTGGCTCTGGTGTGGAAGAGAATGAGGTGTGCGGAGGGCCATCCGGGCCGCAGCTCTGGGCGTGCGCCTCTCGGCCGAGGGGCTGTCCCCAGCTCTGCGTGACTCGCCAGGAATCTTGCGGGACCCTTGCAGTGAGGATGGAGTGGAAGGGAGGTCGGGGAAGGGCCAGAGGGGATTGAGCACAGCTGAGATCTGATGCATATGTGTCCCAAGCTCCCCAAACTGAGGTCACTATTGCATATCCCAAACACATGCCGGGAACACTAACGCTTTAAAACCCAAATGATGAAGTGGGAAAGGGATGCCCGGCTTTGGTTCTCAGTGAAGGTCAGAGAGGAGCTTCAAGGTCGTCTCGGCCCAAAGCCCCACAGCTCGAGGCATGAGCAGCAGGCAGTACTGGGTGTCAGGGTGCCAGCGTCCCCTGTGACTTGGGAGGCAGCCATGTCACCCTGCCCACGCCAAGTCCTGGGAAGGAGCGGGCACCTGCTCGGGAGCTCAGGTAGCGGCCCCAGCCTCTTCAGGTCTTCAGGTCCCTCTGAAAGCAAACACAGAGACATCACCTGCCAGCCTCAGACATTCTGACAAGTAGGCGGCTGCAAGCTACCCCGAGAGCTGGCCACTGTCCTCTGCAGTGCTCAGCACTGCCCCGAGGTGGCCCTGGGGGTCCCAGCATTTTCCAATCACTGGGTGCTCAGGGGCAGAGATGACTACAGTGCCCTTCGACAGGGTCCTGGGACAACAGAGCCTGCAGCAGCCCTGGACACTCACCCATGCTCCAAAGACCCCAGGCATCAAAACAAGCAGGGCCTCGTTAGAGAAATGCCAATTAAAACAACACTGAGATTCCACCTTATCCCAGAAAGGGGCATCACGGAGAAGCCAAATCATGGTGAATGCTGGCGAGGCTGCCATGGTAAAGGTCTTGGAAACTGGTCCCAAGAGCAACAGGACACATGGGCTGAGATTAAGTCTTCAGACATTGGTCACCTGCCTCCCAGGCCGAGGCCTCGCTCCCTGCCGGGACTCTGCCAGCACACCCTGGTCATGCCACCTGTGTCCCACTGTCTCCTTGTCATATTGCAGCAGGGTCTGGAACTCCCTTTCCCGGCATCCCAGCCCCTCCTGCCTGGACACTCTGTGTCCTTCCTCAGCTTCCAGCAAGGGGCAGCGCCATAGGGGACAGTTGAGGTCCGAGGTCCTCAACTGGCCATCTGCCCACCTGCCACATGAGAGCCACACCCACATGGGGCCTCGCCCGGCTCAGAGATTAGCTGTACTACAGCTGCCAAGTCACTGCTCCAGAGACCTTGGCACCTGCCCCGCCCTGGGTCCCGGACACACCTCCATCTGCTCGTGGATCCAGTCCAGGAAGGAGGTGATGCGGGTGTAGACCCCGGGCTTGTTCACATCTGCACAGCCGATACCAAAGCTTGTGGCACCCACCAGCTTCCACAGCCAGCTCTGCTGGCACACCAGGGGCCCACCGCTGTCGCCCTGCCAGGGAAGGGGCCCGGTCAGGGTCGCAGCCCGGCCCCCGGGGGTGGGGGGACGGCTGCATCTCCAGCCCGTTTCTTCCCCGTGCCGGGTACATTTGCTGTGCACATGGCTGCAGGAAGCAGCGGCAGGGGCCCGGCCCCTGGGCTGGGTCACTGAGCTGCGGTCCCCTCACCTGGCAGCTGTCCACTCCGCCCTTCAGGTAGCCCGCGCACAGCATGGACGGGGCCACGACGCCGCCGTACACCTCCCGGTGGTTGCAGAGCTTGTTGGAGATGATCGGGACGGGCGCGTGGTTCAGGACGGGGGAGGCGTCGCCTGCTCCAGACAAGGGCAGACCACACGGTGGGGGGAGGGGCTCGGGGACCAGGGCGACTCGGAGGGCAAGGGCAGACCATCGGGGTACAATTTGGTGCTGGAAGATGGGGGGCCCTGGGGGGAACAGCAGACTCCAGAGCAGCGTGCCTCACCTGGATCTCTGCTCCCGCTCAAGTGGCCCTGAGCTGCATGAGCTCCCCAAAGCAGAGAAGGGGGTGGACCCAGTGTTCCCACCCGGGGTGCTCCTGGTCCGGGCCCCTGACCCACACCAGCAGAGCCAGGTTCTCGAGGGAAACCAAGGCACAGGAAGGCTCCACACGGCACCCGCCACCTACAAGCACATGCCCCATCCCTGGAGCCCGCGGCTGCCGACCCGGCCAGGGGGACCTTGCAGGTTTGATGGGGTGCAGACTGGAGAGGAGCAGGGGTATGGTGGACCCAGTGACATCACTAGGCCCAGAAGAGGCTCAGAGGAGGAGCCGTGGGGCCAGAAGCAGAGGTCAGAGTCACAGATGAGTTGGAGGAGAGCCTGGGGTGCAGCCTGACCCCACCTCAGGGCCCCAGGAGGAGCCAGCCTGCCCTTCCCAATTCCTCAGTGGCCTCTATGATTATAACTGTGCCACTCGAAGCCACCAAGCTGGCCTCTTTCATTGCAGCAGCCACTGGATACTAATACACCAGCTCAAAGGGACGACCCTCCCGCCTGACATCCTAGGTCGCAGAGAGCCGCGTGGGAGACACCTTGCTCTCTGACTCTTACTGGTGGTGCAGGGGTCACACAGGTCTTCACTCCTCACAACCTGTGCCCTGAGTGTGCCATGAGTGCGTCATCTCACATGTTTCAAGGGGGACCCCAAAGCCTCCCATGCCTCTGCAGCACTCGACAGGACACCCTGGCCTGACACTGGGTGAGGGTTTGGAGCAGCAGTGGCCAATACCCCGATACCTGAAGGGCAGCTGTGGCGAGGGGCACGGGCAGGGGCGGCAGGTGGAGCCCACCCCTGGTACCAGCTGTGGGAACCTGGGCATGGTGCCTGCGACCCTCCCCCGTGTCCTCGCCTACGCATGTACACAAGGTCACCCCACACAGGATGGGGCGCTGCGTAGAGGCTGAGGGCTCTGTGTGTGAGTGGAAGGGGAGGAAGTTCAAGCCTGTAGCCAGACCTGCACAGGAAGAAGGGTTGGGAGCTTTTGTGGGACGGAGTAGGTCGCTAGGGAGCAGGCGAGCTGGTCTTCCCAGGACCCCGGACCCAGGGAGGAAGGGGCGGCTCTCCAGACACCCCCTTTCTGAGTCCAAAGTGATCAGAGCCACCGTGCTGGGCCGGGCATCCCCAGCGAGCACCCCAAGGAGAGGAAGAAGAGTGGAGTTGCTCTTTCTGCTCCTCCACAAGCCAGGGTCGCCACAGTTCTGCCAGGGCTGGGAGCCGCTCTCTGCCCCACGTGTTGGCATGGGCTGGGCTTTGCCAAGGGCTGGCTTGAACCTACCAAGAGCCAAGGTCCTGAGCAGGGATGGGCACCGCTGAGGGTGCTGGGAGTGGGCAGACAAGGAGGGGCGACAGCCTGGAGCTGGGGAAGCCCCATGTCCTTTAGGAGGGACGGACGCAACTGACAGGTTCCCCGAGGAAAATTCTGAGCTCCCAGGAGCTGGGAACAGAGTCTCTGCAGTGTGATCAAGGTGACAAGGTCAGCTCATCCTGCACTTGGTGTCCCTAAATCCCATGACCAAGTCCCCATCAGGCCAAGGAGAGGGGCTCTGCGATCCCAAGACTTGTGGGAGCTGAGGGAAGACAAAGACTGAGATCGGTGTGACTCCTGTCCAAGCAAGGGACACTGAGGGTGCCTGCGCCACCAGACCCGGGAAGAGGGACCCAGAGCGGATCCACCTTTGCACCAAGAAGGAGCCCTAGCTGCACACCCCGGGGTCTCAGACTTCGGCCTCCAGAACTGCCGCACGACAGGTTTTGTAGTTCCAAGTCTCCGGATTGGATTCGCTAGTTACAGCACTACAGGAAGCCAATCCCCCTCCGACCAGCTAGGAGAGGCAGCAGGCGAGCCAGGCCCGGTGGCCTCCCTGTGCCTTGCCAGTGTGGGCTTCATTTGCACACACACTGCCAGCACCCTCAACAGGCTGCCACCATCGTTGCCATAGCTACGGGGTCACCCGCCTGCTCTTCCTGACCTTTGGAGGAGGAAGTAATACAACTTCCAGAGTCCCACAGGCACCCACTGTACCACGCACCAAGCAGATTTCCGGAGGAAGATGTCCAGGCGGCATGTGTGCACTTAGAGGAGGGAGGAGGTGGTGGAGGCCCTGGTGAGGATGTCCCCATTCCCCTGGAGTCCCAGCCCTCTCATGAGGGCACCTGATGGCCCTGGGCCACAGGCAGGGCTGTCCTGAGCTGTCCGCACCCAATCCCCACCGGACGTTAGCACCCTGGGGGCATCACAATGAGACGTCTGAGGGACCCCTCTCTGCCCCAAGGTCCTGGGGTCCTGGGCTCAGAATCTGATCTTAGACCACTGACCTCCATCCTCCGTGGCCCCCCATCCTGACGTCCAGCACACTTTGCCATCAGGAAAGTTCTCTTCTGAGTTGGGCAGGCAGACCGGCTGGACCGTCTCTGCGGGCAGAGGGATGAGAGCCTCACCCAGTGGGCAGCGGGCAGTGGGCAGACCACACCACCTGCGTCTCCCTGCTGTGGCGCTCATGATCGTCCACTGGCAAGAGGGCTGGGACCCCCTTCCAGAAGCCACCCCACACATACCCAGTAGTCTTGAGTTAATGCCCAGACACTTGAGAGGAACATAATCCTCCCTCACAGGGCGTGAGGACCTTCCAGGTGGCTGAAGTAAGTGGTCTTGTCAACTGACAATTTTGATATATACCTTCAGCCACCACACAGGCATTCCCTCCCGGAGGGTTTAATGAGGGACCAGATGCCCCAGAAAACGCACTTCTGAGATAGCCTCACACTCCACCTGGGCCCTTCCCCAGCCTGCGCTGCTCCCTCAGCAAACCCCCACCTCTCGCCCCGTGGTGATTCCTCTCTCAGAAGCCCACAGCTGGCCCCAGCCAAGCCCTGTCAGTGTGCTCTGATCCGACTCAGCCCCTTTCTTATTCTGGTCTTGGTGGATTCTTTCACCACAAGGTCTTTCACCCCTGCAGCCTCGCAGGGCAGGGGCACTGACTTTCTCCAGGGACAGCGTGGGTCTCGGGCTCAGAGGCAGCTCAGGGCAGGGACCTCTCACCCGTTATCTGCTAGACCAGCAGCCCCTGGAGCCAGAGCCGAGAGCCAGGGGCACACAGGCCTCGGTGACCACATGGTCTCTGCGCTGCCCTGGACTCGGCCACCAGATCATGAAAGCAACCCCTGGAAATGGGCCAGGACACGGGTGTGACCGGATTCCCAGAGAATTTTATTAAGCAAACTGGGCCATGAGTCAGATCTGGCCTGTGGGGACCTCCTGGAGCAGCCCTGGCCTGCGTCCTAGGACTCACAGAACATCGATCCTGGGGTGTTCCTGGTGCACCTGACTCATCCAGAGCCACCTGAGCCCCCAGCAAAGGCAGGAGACCTCCTGCACCCAAAGTGTCCCTGGTGCATGCGCCGGGTAGGACCGTAGGAGGCCCCGAAGCAGCAGGACACCCACTGGGTTGCTAACAAAGTCCAGTGCCGCCCTCACTTCCCGGGCATGGACTCCGTAAACCCTTCCCCCGGCAGCACCCAGAGGTGCCTGCCTGCTAGCAATGTTTCCTCCAGGAGCACACGCCTGCCTCTCCGAGCCACAGGGTTCTGCTCCTAAGAAGGGGAGCCACCTTGGTGGTGACCCCACCCATCTACCGGGTGCCTGCATTCTTTGGGAAGGGATTCATCAAGTCACATGAGTACAGGAGCCCCGGGCAGACCTACAGGCTGAGTCTAACGTGCTGCGGGAAACACTGATTAGCCCCAAGGACCAGGAAAATCACAACTTTAATGACAGCACAATCAGCACAGCCCACGCCCACATGAATCAGATGCTGGGCCTTCCGATAAGGCTTAAACGGCCGCTGTCATAAAAATGCTTCCGCACATAGTCACAAACCCTCTTGAAACAAGGGAAAAGCCACTGAACAGCCCAGAAGCCCAGAGGTACCGTCAAAGGTGAGCGGCCGGGCCAGCTTCATGAGGGCGATGTCGTGGCCCAGCCTCTTGGGCTTGTATTTGCTGTGGTAGATGATTTTCTCCACCAAGTGGGAGGGCACCGGGCTGTCCAGCAGGGAGACCAGGCCCACTTGGATCGTCCAGGACTTGGGGAGATACAGGCTGGAATGGACAGGCCAGGAGGTGAAGCCGAGGGCAAAGCCAGCCAGGGGACCTGCTAACATCAGGTGCCCTAAGGTGTCACAGTGCAGGAGGTGGCCCGGGGCCTGACATCCTGACCACACTCCCAGACAGGCCTCGTAGAAACACAGTCGATGACCTGTATGTGTCCGGGACCCGCCTCCCCCCACACCCCGTGCAGATCACGTTTACAAACAGGTTGGGTTTTCAAGGAGGCCACCAGGACCTCCTCCGACAGCCACCAAAGAGGGTGGAGAAAAGCGGGGGGAAATGCACCCCTGTGCCAGGAGGCTCCTTACCCTCTACACCCTAAAAGAGACTGCTCTGAGAGGCGCAGAGTCCTCCAAGCGCTTTCACCTGCCTCAGCCTAACTTGGGCCACTGTATAGAGTTAGCAGCCAAAGACCAGGCCCTGGCCTGCACGTGGCCTTCTGAGCCTCAAGCCTGGAGCCCTGCCTTGAGCTCAGGTCCCCGTCACCCCGGTGTGGAGACAGGGTGGGGGAGGAGGCGGGGGTGCAGGGGAACGTGGCTGTGTGGTGGCACTGTCTGCCTGGCTCCTGCCTGCTCACTGCCCAGCTCGGCCCCACCCCTCATGGCCCATCCCTGGCCGGGGCCTGGCAGGCAGGGGCCACACTCACTCGTAAACGCAGTGCGCAGCGGTGACGATCCACAGGGGCGTGATGACCGAGCCCCCGCACAGGTGGTAGCCCTGGAACTGGAGGCTAACCTGCCAGGGCCACTGCGCCAGCGAGGACTCGTTCCCGCCCACGATGCGCGCGCTGTAGCCGGTCCTCAGCCCACACACTGCAGAGGGGAATGCAGGGGTGAGGGGAGAGCTCGGGCTTCCCAGACCGCTCCCCCAACTCTGCTGCCCCCACCCAGTGAGACGGGCAACCCCAGAACCAAGACCCTGTCTGGGTCATCAGAGCCCATGTGACAGTGCCCCCAGCATCCAGTGTCTGTATTGGCAATGCCTGTGAGGTCAGCCACTACTCCGCCAGCCCAAAGAAGTCCCCTGACAATGCTGGGGGTGCTGGCAGTATCTCTCCTCCACCCCACTTCCCCAGACACCACCCCTGAGAGAGGAGCCCCTGCTGGGAGCAGGAGGCAGCCGGCAGTCTCTGGGCCTGGACCCTTGTGAGCCCAAGAAGAAAGAGCCAAGGAGGCCCACCAAGGCCACCAAGGCCACCAAGGCCACCTCCCCACCAGACAGGTGAGGCTGACACTGCTCCTGCCCTGCTCTACCCGGCGCCCCGGGGAGGTGGCTCAGCGCTGTGCCGGGGCGGGCAGGACGTGGGAACGCTGGCTGCCGCTCCTCTCCCTGAGTGTCCAGCATGCTTACCCACACACTTCAGGGTGACCGCGTGGCCCGAGGCACATCCCTCCCTAGTGTGGAGAAAGGACAGGCATGATGGGAAGTAGGAGGTCTGACGGGGACACAGCAAAGGTCACACTGAACACTATTGCAATGAGAGACTCTGCCGTGGATTCCTGGCACTGCCCTCCCCCTCCCCTCGGGTCACACACACTTGTCCCATGGTCCCGGCCCCTTCCCGCAGCAGCTCTGGAGTCCTCTTTCCTGAGGGTCTGTTGCCACATTGTGTCAGTAAAAGAGAATGATATTGAGAAAATGAATTCCACAGAATCATAACTAAAGTCTATCAAGTTTTCCATCCCAGGGGAAGCAGTCGGCTTAGACTCTTTTGGACAGTTGTCCTGTCCTGGATGCCTCAGTGTCCTGAATGGAGTCAAACTGTTTCCCTGTCATGGTCATTTTAATCTCAGGAAAAGCCCGAAGTCACATGGTGCAGACACCCTGAATCAGGTGGATGAGGGCACAGTGTCCCCGGGAGCTGCCTTCCACGGGGCGGCTGGTGCTTGGCAGCGGAGTCACCTTAGTTTTGCTGACAGCTGGTGAAGACCCTCAGGAAAGAGGACTCCGGAGCTGTCGCAGGAAGGGCCAGGACAATGGGACAAGTGTGGCTGTGAGGCAGGAGCTGGGGGACCCATGGCAATGCGTGTTTTACTGTAATAATGTTTTCTATTTAAACATTCATCAACTACTGTGGCTTCTCCCTGTATCCCAGACTTATAGAGTAAATGCTTTGCTTTTGTCACTTGATCTTGTAAATGAAGAAAAATGCACTTCATCCCCTTGCCCTTGAATACAGATCACGATTTTACTCCATGTTGAAATAGAAGCAAGCCCTGCCAGCAGGCTCCCAGGATGCACTGGGAAGCCCCACCCACCCACCGGGCAGGGCTGAAGGTGGCCTCTCTGAGCCTCCAGGGGCTCCAGGAGGAGTCTAAAGTGCCCACTGGGGCCGGGTGCTGTTCACACTCTGACCGCTGAGGGGCCAGTGCAGGGGCAGCGAGGCTGGGTCTCAGGACCTCTGGAGCCTGGGTTCCCACAGGGGGACAGGACACCTCCTGGGGCAGTGAGCCAGGACTGCACTGACGCCGCCCACCCCCAACCAGGTGGGGACAGAACCCATCGATCACCAGGGCTCACAATGAGGGAACAGGGCTCCATGCGAGTCGCGGCTCCCTACACAGGAGGCTCGGGACCCTGCACACATGCGGCCGGAAGCAGGGGCCCCAGAGCAGAAGACTCAGACTGCAGCTCGGGGTCCTGGGAGTTGGGCTGAATGAGGGCGTCAGCATCTAACCTGGGCACCTCAGGTGACCCCTCACCCTTGCCACCCGGAGATTGTCACAAAGGACACCAGTTTCCCTTCCCCATAGTTTCTGGGGCAAACGCGCAGAGTGAACGATGACCCCCCACAGCGCTCCGTGAAGTGCAGGGTGGTCACTTCCGTCCCTCCCAGCGCCCACGTCCCAGACACACCTGTGCCCGGCCAGGTAACCACACACATGTCCCATCTGCTTCCTGACTCCCTTCCCTTCCCGCTCTCTGCTTGGCTGTCCTTGCCCAGGTCGGGGTTCAGCTCATACCCCCCAGCCCGGCTCCACAGGCTGGATGGTGACCAGCGTGCTGTGGCTGGCAGCGCCTCCCTGCTTACCTCACGTACACGGAGTGGTGTAAAGCGGTCACCTTGTCATCCGGCAGGAGGTGGTTGATGGACACGAAGTCCTCCTGGAACTGCGGCTCAAGCAGGTCCACTCTGAGGTCACCTGAGCCAACATAGCTGCAAGCACACAGGACACAGTGCCTCGAGGGACCCTGATTCTGCACCCTCCACCCACCCGCACTCCCGTCACGGGGCTGCAGGCGTCATGCCTGGGGACCTCAACCGTCCACAAGCACCATCAAAGCATGCACAGCTCAGCAAGGTTCCAACACAGCGTGGCCTGGGACAGTCTATTTCTAGCCCTGCACCACTGCCCTGGCCACCCAGCTCCCCTGTCCCTTCCTGAGGCCCCAGGGACCCCACTTCCATGCCTGCAGCTGAACTGGCTTAAAGAAGAACCGGGAGTCACGTGCAGAACTAGGGTGGCATTGTCAGCAGCGTCCAGTGGATGCCAAATACCCCAAAAGGAGGGTTTGGGAGACCAAGACCTTCCCAGTGTGCCCAGAGAGGGAAGTACTGGGGGGCAGTGACCCGGGGGGCCCAGGACCAGGAGAGTGTGGGAAGCATCAGGAAACAGGGTGAAAGGGGTTCGGCTTTGAAAACAACAGCGAGGGCCACGTTCCGGGTGAGGGAGGATTCTGAGGGGAATCACGGCAACGCATCTTTCACTAGGCTTTTTGATTGGCCCAGGTGTGATGCAGAAAGTGGGCGGGAAGAGACTACAGATGGGGGACACTGCCCTGGGGCCAGCTCTTAGAAAGGTGCCCCAGGGTCTCTGCTTGGTGGGGAGGACCCTGTCCCCCATGGGGTGGGGTGGGGATGCCAGGGCTGCCTGCTTGGCACAATGGGTGTCCCAGTCAGTGAGCTGGGTGCCCTGAGGACCAGAAGGTGGGTGTGGGCGGAGCCATCAGCCAGGAGGGGGAGAGCGGAGGGCTGGGCAGGAAGCGGAAGTCCCTCCCGGGAAGCACCGGCCTTTGCTGCACAGGTGCATGCACATGCATGAGTGTGTGCACATGTGAGTGTGCGTGTATGCACGCATGTGTGCATGAGTGAACTTCCTGTTCCTTGGCTCTGAGGAACAGTGCAGTGGTGTTAAGACTGGAGTCGCAGCTGGTGTCTGCACCCAGGGTGGCTGCCGTGGGGTGGGGAGGCCTTGGGGACATTCCAGGGTCCCCTGGCTTTGGACAAAGGCAGCCGAGCATGCAGCACATCAGCTTTGACAGCCGAGACTCTGACCCGCTGTTCCTGGGCTGTCCCAGGGCCACACATCCAAGGCCTCCAGGGTCACTTCGCTCTGTCCCCAAGCTGTCTGCTGGGGTGTTGAGGGTCAAGGGTGAAGGCACAAAGCCAAGGGCCCCACAGAGGCAGGGGAGCCCAAGGAAAGCCAGCGGGGAGGCAGAGCCTGCATCTGGATGTAAATGTGTCACCCTAGAGCCAGAAGTCACCCAGACAACGCCAAACACGGGCACAGAAGATCCAGGGAGGTGGTCCATCCACGCATTGCTAACCAGTGTTTTGAACAACTGTGTTCTCACAGAATCCCAGGTTTTAAAAACCTGGTTCAAAACAGGTGTGGCGGTCCACACCTGTGATCCCAGGGCTCTGGGAGGTTGAAGCAGGAGGATGACAGATTTGAGTCCAGCCTGGGTGATTAAGGAAGACCCTGTCTCAAAAAATAAAAAATAAGAGGCCTTGGGGTGTGCCTCAGCATGAAGGCCCTGGGTTCAACCCCAAGTTCTACAAGAAAGAACAAAAGGAAGAGGAGAGAAAAGAACAAGACCTAGTTTTTTGGCTCCTCTGGGAAGTGTGACCCCAGGACCAGCAACCGTGCCCAGCCTCTTGCTGTGGCCTGGGACAAGTCCTGCCTGGGAAGTCCTCGTGGACCCTGGTCAGGTCCCCTGGCCTGCCCAGACCTCAATTTCCCCCTGCAGCAGGGTGCCAGATCGAAGACAGAGAAGCCGGGTGCCCCGTGAGCCCCAGCCGCCCCGGGGTGGTGGCTGGAGCCCAGCGCTTACCTGGGGAAGCCCAGCTGGGCACAGGCCACGCCGGCGTAACCCGGCTTCCAGTCGTCGGTGCACATGGTTCTCCAGCTGGCAGCCGCAAACACCTGGAGCACAGCGCTCCGGCCGCTCACCCGCACTGCTCCGGGGCAGCAGGACAGCAGGACAGCAGGAGGTCAGCCGCGCCCCCGCCCCGGCTGCCCCTTGCGCCAGCCCTCGGCCACGCAGAGCACAGTGAAGCTCACCATCTGCACCCGAGAGGCCTGGTCTCTGCCACGTCCTCTCCCCCAGAGTGGCCTCCCTGAGCTCGGGCCCAGGGCCCCAGGGCCAAGTCCCGGTGGCTGAGGCCACACCATGACACTGACAGAAGGCCGCCGCCTCCGCCTTGGGGGAACCCCAGCTCACCACATCGGTATTCGTCCTCCCCATCTCTGCAGTCAGACACCCCGTCACAGCGCGCCTTGAGCTCGATGCACTTAAGAGACGAACGGCACCTGTACTTCCCGGAGCAGTCAAAGTGGACTAAGGGAGGGGAGACGAGAGTGTCAGCAGGCGGCTTTCTCAGTGCACAGCGCTGGCAACCGTCCACCTGCCACGTGGCGGGCGGAAAGCGCACCCATGAATAATGAAACCCGCGTTGAAACTGCATCCCTGGCAGCAGCCGGTTTCCCTCAGCTCGGTTTCTGTGCTGCGTCCTGGGGATGGAGGTGCCGTGCCCCACTTTGCTGCATGACAGGCCCCGGCCTGGGAGCCCCAGTGACTTTAGACTCTGGGGTTCTCAAGGTCGAGTACAAGGTGACACAGCCAAGCAGGGCCCCCCCCCCCCGCCGGCTCTCCTGGGCCACCTTTGTTTCCTGGGCGCAGGGCTGGGGAGGAACAATCTCCAGACCAGGCAGCCAAGGTGGGCGGGTTGAGCCTCTCAGCCCAGCGCTTTGAAGGAGAAAATGGGAAACTGCTCCCCGCCATCTCCCGCCCGGTGACCCAGTTCCCCCAAGCCACCTGCAGCACCTTGCTGGGGAGGGCGGGCGCCTGGCATCCGTGAATGGGGACTTTGTCTCCTCCGCCGGCCACCCCTGCCCCACGCGGGCCCTGATTCAGTGGCTAAGTGACACCGCGTCTCCTGGACTGAGCTGGCAGGGGAGGCTTCACAGGTTCGAACACCACCCTGCCCCCCAGTGCCCGCTAAGTGACGGAAGGGACTCACCACCCAGGCCGATGGCCAGCGCCAGGATCAGTGCGATGATGCCCACGACGATGATGGGAAAGAACTTCAAGGGCAGCAGCGACAGGATCTGCGCGGCTACCGCGTCCGCATCTGGACCCCGGCAGGAACCGGCATGGGAACCAGAGAACACTGATTTTGAGGGGCTTAAACCCAAGCTCAGTGGCCCCTCCACTCAGAAAGAGGGGGTTCCTGTGAGAAGAACCTGGCCTGGGCTGGGGGAAAGTGTCCCCCAGAAAGATGCATCCTCCTGGTCCTACTCCCTAGGACTTCAAAAAGTCACAGCATTTGGAGGGGCTTCTGAGGAGGAGCCCTGGGGTTGAGCCTCAGGACCTTGGCACTGAGCTTTAGCCCAGCCAGATTGGGCTCAATCCTCCTGTCTCAGCCTCCCAGATTTCTGGGGTTCCAGGCATGTGCCACCATGCTCGAGTTGGAAGAGCTTTATAAAGCAATCTAGGTAAGATAGCCCTGATTCAGTGGGCCTGTCATAGCTATTAGAGGGGAAATTGGAACAGAAATAGGCAGGCACAGAGGGGAGATGGCAAAAAAGGACAGGAGGAACAGACAGTCACGTGAAGATGAAGACAGAGGACAGAGGGCCGCAGCTATAGCCCTGAGGACACCAAAGGCTGCCAGCAGATGACCAGAGCCAGAAGGAGCCAGGGGACATTTGCTACAGCTGTCGGGGAAGCAAGGCCCAGCCACACCTCGGGCTTCAGACTTGAGGTCCCTGGAACACAGAGAATAAACCCCTGCTCTTTTAATCACCCAGCTGGTGGCACTTGATTCCAGCAGCCTGGAGACACTGGTCTCTGCCCCAAGACCCTCGAGGTGAAGGCAGCCCACCCACTGCTCACGAGGAGGTGAAATCTCAGGCCCCACTGCACACGGACTCAGGCGGGAGTGGAGGAGGAGAGGTAGGCGCACCCAGCCAGGAAGGGAGGCTCTGGCAGCCCCGTCCTCTCGGGGCCAGGCCACATCACACTGAGTGTCCCGTAGCCCCGGGAGGCACAGCCACGCTGAGGCTGCCATGATTAAAATCCAGGTGAGATCTTGAGCATGGCAGCACACACCTACCATCCCAGCACTCAGGAGGCTGAGGCAGGCAGATCTTGATGAGTTTGAGGTCAACCTGGGCTACATAGTGAGACCCTGACTCTAATATAGGCAGGATGGAATCTGCAAAGGAAACAGAACCCCCCACCCTGTGGCCCTCAGTGACAGCTCAGACCTCCCTGCCTCTGCCCTCGGAAACCCCAGCTTTCCCCTCTCAGTGCTGAAAGGATCAAAACAAGACAGCCAGGGCCATGGGAGCTGCCTGAGACGGAGATGCTGAAGGCAGAATAGAATAGAGCGGCAGACTGCGGCCCTCTGTGGAGACCCAGAGGCCAGGGCCTTAGCCTTTAGGGCTGTCTGACCTGTCCACCCACGGCTCTGCGGTCATGGTGTGAACCCAGCAGGACACAGAATGCAAACAAGCAGGAACATGTGTCACAGTAAGACTCCATTTATAAAAACCGCTGAGGGCCAGGCCTGACTCACGGGCAATGCTTGAAAAATATTTAATTACCTAATGCTGTAGGAAAATGAACTCGATACGGTTAATTTAAAACCAAGAGCCTCAGACGGCAAATACTTGGAACAGAAAAGCAAGAAAGTTAATAAGAAGGGTTCGCAGGGCACTTTCTGAGTAATGGTACAAGCGTGAGGGATTCTTGAAAACCTTTTTGGTGATCTGTGTATTACCTAAATTTCTGCTGCTTTCTTTAACCAGGAAAGGATTAAACAAAGCTCGTTCTGCGGAGCACAGAGGAAAGCGGAAGGGATTTCAAAGGAGAAATGTGCTACTTCACACGTCAATTCCCCACGAGGAACGTAAACATTCCGTACTATAGATTTGGACTCATAGAATCAACACGTGACTACCAAAAAATGTTCCCTTCACATTCCTCGGAATGAATCATAAATAAACCATCACAAATTATAAGGCAGGAAGGCGTAGAGCACTCTTAGATATCATAAAACATTGGAGACGTCACAGGTCCCCTGACCAGATGGCGACACAGGCTACACATCTGCGTGATCAAAGTTCCAGCATCACTTGGACCCTTAGAGAAGCCAGGCAGCCTGCAGTGGACACCTGTCCCTGTGTCCCACCTAGGGGCAGAGCAGGCCTCAAAGCCAGGCGAGGCCTGGAGCCCTAGATGACAGGGCTTTTTTTTCTTCCCTTTACTTTTATGCTAATTTTGAAGCACATTTTAAAATCCTGTCTCTCTTCACGTACTGAACCCTCCCCCGCACCCTGTCGTCCGTCTGTCCGTCCCTGTTCCACGTCAGTATGTCAGCTGTCCAGGTGGTTCTCAGTCCCATTAGGGTCATTCTTCCACCTCCGGAACTCAGCCAGTGCTGCCCGTGCTCCCTGCTCCCAGCCCCGCTTCCGGGACCAGCAAGGCCCCAGCTCCCCGACCGGCCGGATGGGCTTTCGCCCCGCAGGGCAGACACCGCGGGGTCCGATCTTCACCACTCGGGCACAACTCATTTACAAAAGCAGCTTCTGCCTCTGGTCGCTGGGAGCAGCTGTCAGGTGCTGTCGGATTTTAATCTAGACTCTGATCCTTTCGGTGAGGTACAGAGGGCTTGTTTTAGGGTTTCGGGGAGGGTTGGTGGCCACTGCTTCTCAGGACTCCCTGAGCTTCCCTGGCCAGGATCTGTCCTCCTCCAGGATGGACCAGGGCCACCAATGCCTGAGAACCCCCAACCACAGAGTAAAACAGCCGTCTCTAGAGGGTCAGCCAGCAGCTGGACAAATCACCCCGTGTCTCTCCAGGATTCTACAAACTGAAGACAGGCAGGTGTCCAGCCTTGGGGTGACAGCCCACAGGGAGGAACCCTCCGCCCTGCTCCCTCAACTGTGTCTGTCACCTACACGGCCACCTACCTGGGTGCCACCTACCTGGTGCTACAGGACTAATTTTCAAGTCATCAAGGCCAAACAGTGACCGGAAAGAGAAGGACCCCTCGGCAGCTGGCGGGTCGTTCTCCCCCATGGTGACGATCTCAGGGCCTCTGAGACTGGGCTCTGCCTCCACCTCCACCTCCTGCCCCAGGAAGAACAGAGCGTTTGTTCCCCGCTGACCAGACCGGACTGAACCAGACCGGACCGTGCTGGCGTCACCCACACCTCTCTCATACATTAAATCTTTCAGGTCCACACAAAGGGACTCAGGACCAGTTCATCAAAAAGGCATCTCTCCCTCTGAACCAAAAAGCGTCTAGGATTTGCAAAAGAGTGTAAACTTAATCCCCCCAAAGGACTGCGTTTCCATTGCTGACTTAACCAATCTTAAAATCAAATGGCGCCTTCAAAGCAAAGCCCTTTAGCCACTCAGAAGTGACTGTCACTGTTCTTCAGAAGACAGGAGACTTCCTAAGCCCTGGCCATGGAGGTGCGGTCCTTTGTGCAGCCGTGGGTAAGAAGTGTCCATACTCACGTAATGCCGGGCCCCCAGACGTACATGGCCCTGGGGAGGGGACCCTCAACCGCGGCCTTAGGAGCACCCCATGAGCACGGCCTCTCCCTGCCTCACACAGGCCTGACCTAATTAAGGATGGAAGCGTCTGGGCCTTGGGGCCGGGCCTCCCCACATAGTTGAGTGAGGAGTGGCTGGAAGCTGAAGCTCGTGCCAAGGCCACCTCAGGACTCAATTTCCTAGCAGAAACTGGGGCTCAGTTTCCACCTGCAGAAGGCTGAGGAGCCGAGGAGCCCGCTGCATCACTCCTGGGCTTCTGGGAGGGGCTGGGGGGCAGCAAGGGTGCAGGGCTCTCAGGCACAGCCTGGTCACTCTGGGTTCCACGCCTGGCCCCGGGCACCTGCGTCCCCAGGGCTGAGGTCTGCTGAGTCCCTAGGGACTGACAAACCCTGACCCTCAGGTCTGCTCTGATTTCTCTTCTGGTTGCTGTTACCACTCATGAAACTCCACAGAGAGCCATGAGCTGCTTAAAAGGACCTTTGCCTTCCAAGGTCTCGGTGAGACCCGACCAAGAGTCGCTTATTTAGGACGCCGTCTCTTGGCCTTCCCCCCCAAGCGCTGCTCGGAGGGCACCTCAGAAAACAACCCAACCCGTTCGCAGCCAGCATTTCCGGCTCTGGGCCCTGCCCGCCTGTGGCGACCGCGCAGTTCATCTTTATAGCAAGAGTAAGAATCCACAGGCGATCGCTTCCCTCAAGACGGCACTGCATGAGAGCACCCCGCAGGGAGAGGCGCCCGCGGGTGCATCTGTCCCCAGCCCACGTGGCTCACCGTGTCTGGAGCTGCCATGGTCTGAAGCAGGAGGAATTTCCTTGTTCATGGTAAAAGCCAGCAGGGCAGGCGGCAGCTGCCAGCGGCGAGTCCAGCGGGAGGCCTCTCGCCGAGTCACTGGGCCTTGTCGCCACGGGCATCACGGCCAATGGCGTTGTGGCGGCGCCTGTGTAACCCAAGCCCCAGTGGCTATCAGGTGGCCCAGGAGGATGGGCTGCTGGGACGGGAGGGGACATGTCTCCCAGGAGGGAGCCTCGCAGAAGCTCTGCAGAGGACAGTTGTGGCGCTCAGAGTGGGCAGCCACCAAGGGGCAGAGGCCTTAGGGTGGGTCCCGCCTCCAGGTGACCCGAGCACAGCTGCGAAGGGCAGGAGACCAGGCCGGGTGCTTGTCACTGAGCACTGTGCGGACAGTGGTGTGCTCTGCTCCCCGGGCAACAGCTGCAGCGAGGGCGGGACTACAGGTCAGCGGGGAGCCCCTGACTCCCGCATCCACCAAGAGCCAGACCCGGAGAGCGCAACAGGCAGCCGGCAGGGCCAGATGGGGGGCTCGCGGGTGGCCTGGGCCAAGGATGAGGCAAGGAAGGGGTTGGGGTGGTGGCAGGAACTGGGGTGGGAGCTGGGGCAGCCCTCTGGGAGGGGGAGGCCTTGGTGACAGGGTGAGCAGCGCCCTGGGCCAGTGGTGGGGACCCTCAGCTCCAAGGCCGAGGAGAGGACACACTGTGTGTCTAAGGCCCCTCAGGGCCGTGCCAGGACAGACTGGAGACAGGGACACCAGGACAATGCCCAGGTCGCAGAGGTTGGGACATCACAAGGGCTTCCGGTTTGCTTTCTGTGAGAAGGTGCCACAGAGGACCTGAGTCAGTGAAAGTCAGCCAGAGCAGCGGGGACCTATGTGTCCTGGCGGGACTGCTGCAGGGCGGGGGCTGTGACGCAATGGCCGGGCCCGAATGTGCCCGAGGGGAGACCCACTAGGCAGAAGAGATCTGAGTAGGCGGCCGGGAAGGATGAGCCCATAACAACTGGCCCAGGAGCCAAGGGCAAGGCCAGGCTGTCTCCAGCGGGCCTGGCCCCTCCAATTCCCGCCTCCCTGCCCCAGCCCAGGGTTTGGGTGTGTCCAGTCATCTGAAAGCGGACATGCTATCCCGGGATGGACCTCTGCCCCCAGACGGGGACGAGAGAGAAGTGCCCCCCACGAGTCCTTCACTTTGACCTGTGCCCTGGAGGTGATAAGAAACCCAGGGGACAGTATAGGCTGTCCCCTCTTTCTGAGGGCCCAGCACCACCATGACCATGCAATGCGGATGGTACGCCCAGGTGAGCTGACCACAAACCTGAGTGGACCACAGCACCAAAGAGACGCACAGATCACCAACAGCCACCGTGAGGTCACATCGACAGGGGTGTCGGACGCAGGGCCAAGGTCAAACTGATCTCCCAGGGATGGCCGTGCAGGTGGCAGGACACCATCCCTGGAAAGTACCACTGAGAGAGTCCCCTATAGACCAATTCCTTCCGGGTTAGGAGAGAGCCTTCCGGAATCAGAGACATGACCGTGCCTCGGGTGGCACACGGCCCTCAGAAGAAGAGGCTTCCCATCCTGATGTCCCCTGGGCCAGGAAAGTGCCGACACCCCCGCATGTGGCCCAGAAGCCATCCGCAGAGAGCCCTTCCCCTTGTGCTGCTGCCCCGGAAGCAGGGAGAAGCGGGGCGGGGCGTTTCCTGGCAGGCACAGGTGAGACAGTTTCTGCTTTAAGCCAAGGAGCAGGAACCTGTCACACGGTGGCATGTGGTAGTCCGGGCACAGCGCTCTCAGAGGTGCCAGTTATTTAGAAGACAGAGTAAAGGGAGGGGCTCAGTTGGCCCCCACATCCATTTTTTTCCTCCTGGACAATGAGTTCTAGTTCTAGACTTTCAAATTCAAGGTGAATCATTTGATCATGAACTTACCACATCTCTTGAATCCCTCAGAGAAAAAGGACCACGGGCCCGGAGGACCCCACAGGACGCAGGCTGGGGAAAGCAGAGGCTGCTGCCCTCACTGACGTGTGGCATCTAGAAAAGGAGGAGAGAGAGAAAAGAATACACAGGGGAAATAGGTGGGGGCCAGGGCAGGGGTGAGAGGAGGCGGGAGGTGCAGCTCGAGGGGTGCAGGGCTGCAGAGACGCGCGGTGCTCAGTCCAATGGTCGCTGTACATTGCGGGAGCTGCAGGGCAGGACCCCCGAGAGGGGACTCAGGTACCGGGACAGGACAGAAGGTGGTTACTCAGAATGTTGGCTCGAGCGTCAGTCACCACGAGATGACTTCTCACCACAGCAGCAGGCTGGCAGCACAAGGGTTAACACAGCTCAGGGCAGAGCAAGACTGGCGGTGAGGCCGGGGGGTGCCAGGTTTCACCCCAAGTGCGTACAGTTAAAGGGAAAAAGATATTACAGAAAATGCCGCAGGCACGCAGGACAGTGAAACGTTGAAACCTTTTCCTCTAAGATGGTGAATAACACAAGAAGATGCCCTAGATTACAGCTGTTTAGCATCTCGAGGTCCAGAGTAGCTCAATAAAGATGAAAAGAAAAAGAGGAAAAAAATAGAAAAGGGGAAAAGGGAGAGAGGGAGAGAAGGGATTCAGCGGGAAAGGAGCCAAAGAAAAACGCAAAGAGCAGGTAACAAAGCTATCATTACAGACTAAGCCATTTTAATATAAAACAGCTTTAAATTCTACCACACGCACACGTGACACAGATGTAAAATGACACCATGACCAAGGGTCCATCTCAAGAAAGGAGGTTGATTGAAACACCACAAAAAAAAAATCCACTTTTGCCTTTTTTGGAATTATAATGGCAGAGTATATAAAGTCCAGAAAGACTAGAAAGAGGGAAATTGTAGTTATTTAGAGACGGTATACATGAAATCCACAAAAACCTCTAAAATTTTTAAATCAATAGGTGAGTTTAGAATTAATAAATGAGATCAGTTGAAAATTGTATTTCTATTGCCGGCAACAAACAGATGAAAACAGAAATTGCTTAAACAGAAAATGCCATTTATCGTGGCATCAAAAATATAAGCGAGCATTCTGAAAACTACAGAAAAACCACTAAGAGAAATAGAGAAACACAGAGCATCCACGGGATGAAAGACCTCCGAGTTAAAATGCTGGTGCTCCCAAACTGATCTACAGATTCAGTGTAATTCCAGACAAAATCCCAGCAATATTTTTGGTTTGGCAGAAAATAACGTTATTACCTTTTGTTGTCCTTAATTTTACTTTCATTTCCTGTTTTAAAAAATACCAGTTTTGTTGAGGTCTAATTGGCACACTACAAAATGTGCCCATTCCAACCATTTAGTTCAGTCCTCTTTAAAACCTGTGCACACCCACGTACGTGCCACCGAATGTGCCAGGGACTCACCCTCACACACCCATCACCCCTTGGCCTCCCACGCTAACCTCAGGTGACTACCAATCTGCTCTTCGTTGCTGGGGATTAGTTTTATCTCTTCTAGAACTTCACTGAAATGAATCACAAAAGGTAGTAGGATGGATTTTGTGGATCCATCAAATACTGAGTGACAGTATTTTGTCTGTCACTCAGCAAAATACTCTTTGGTGTCTATCCGCACTGCTGAGTGAAAAACTCCATGTTCTTTCCATGGGAGAGAATCGGTCCATGGACTAAATATTCCATAATGTGTGTATCTATCCGACAAGTGGTTTCGTCTAGGACTATATGTGTTTAAGAACAAAACCACAAGTAGCATTCAGAGACAACTTCCTGCATGTGGATGTATATTTTTATTTGTGCATGGTGAGAAACTCAAAGTAGAATTGGTTGTACAGTAAATGCATGTGACCTTCAGAGAAAACTATCGAAGTGTTTTTCTGGAGTCAGCGTGCTCCCACCAGCAATGTCAGAGAGTTTCCACTATTCAGCCACCTGGTGTTGTCCACTGAGATGGTTAATCTTGGTGAATCTTCACAGGCTGGAGAGATGCCTAGATTAGCCAGGCACACTTGTGGGTGTCTCTGGTGACTCACGGAGTGTGGCTGTGTGGCCCCGTCTCAGACTCTTTCCCCTCTGCTCTGCTTCCTGGTTACCAAGAAGAGAGCAGCTTTGCCCACCATGAAGTTTCTGCCTCAGAGCCAGCTGCCCATGGACTGAACCCAGTGAAACCATGAGCCAAAATAAACCACTTATCCTGTCAGTTGTGCAAGTTGGATATTTGGTCACAAAAATGAAAACCTGGCCGATGTACCAGTCTTTTCAACTTTAGCTTGTGGTCTAGGCGGGGTTCTGTGAAACCAACCGTACGTGTCAGCATTTTCATCCCCAAGGGATAATGGCGTTGAGCATCTCTTTGCCTGTTCATGTGTCTCTTGCCAAGTGTCTTTTTAGATATGTCGCCCATTTTCAGACTGACTTGTTTTTATTAACTCTAAGAATATATTTTATATATTGATGTGTGTAATATTTTGGGTACAAGTCCCACATCCGTTATGTGTGTGGTGATAACTTCTCCCAGTCTGTGCCTTGCCTTTTGGGGTTTTATGGTGTCTATTGGGGGGCAGAAGTTGGCAATTTTGATGACAACCATGCTATCAGCCTCCAGTTTACAACCTCTTATGGATCATGCCTTTTATATCCTAAGAAAAGTTTGCAAACCAGCACACCAAGTATTTGCTCCCAGGTTTCCTTTTAGAAGTCTCCTAGTTTGGGCTGGGGGTATAGCTCAGCAGCACAGCACCTGCCTGGCAAATGCAAGGTCCTGAATTTGATTCCCAGTACCAAAAAAAAAAAAAGTCTCATAGTTTTAGATTCGTGCGTGAGTCTACCATGCCTTTCAAGTTCATCTCTGTGCATGGTCCGATGTGAGGGTTGAGGTTCACCCTGAGGGGACGTGCCATTCCCAGCACCATTGTCCTGCCCCGCTTGGAAGTACGTGAGCACCTGGCTGGAAATCACTTGGCCACACATGTGGGGGTTTCTGCCCTCTCCACTACACACAGTTACAACCTGACTGTTGGATGTGAAAGAGCAGCAGGTCTAGAGGATCCAAGATGATCTTAAAGAAGACAAGGTTTGTGCAGAGTGAGCACAAACCTTGACAAAAGGAACAAGAGCACAGAATAGAGCCAGAAACAGACTCATATATAGACATACCATCTTGTGATTTACAATAAATATCCTACTACAATTCTCTGGGCAAATAATAGACTTGTCAATGGGGAAAATGAATGAAACCTGATCCCTACCTCACACTGCACATGAAGTTAATTCAAATGAATCATAGAGCTAAATGTGAAAGGTAAAAGTAATAAAGCTTCTAGAACAATACACAGGAGACCATCTTTATCAAAGTGAGTAAACAACAGGATGCAGAACCCAGAAACCAGAGTTCCCACAAATTGATAAAAAAAGCAAGTCACCCAATGAAAAAAAATAAAACAGCAGATGCTATGAACAAGCACTTCCCCAAAGAGATATTCAAATGGCCAACAAGTCCGTGAAAGGGTCTCAGAATCCTTATCCAACACAGAAATGGGAGTCACAACCCCAGTGAGGACCCCCACACCCCCACAAGAATGGCTAAAGTCTAAGAGGCTGACAATCCCAAGTGCAGACAAGGCTGCGGAGCAGCCAGAACCCTCACTATCTGCTGGCGGGAAGATAAACTGTCCCACCTGCCCATGCCCTGCACGCGGCCGCCAGGAGACGGGCAGAGGTCTTGCGCTAGCTTGGCCTAATCAACACCATGCACCGATGACGGTGAGCTCACGACAGTCACGGGCAGCGATGCTGATTTCGCAAAGAAACCGGACATGGAGAGCACCATTAATGCCACCTGCTCTGGCAGGGGGCTCCCGGAGGGGCTGGATGGGGTCCCAGGAAAATTCCAGAGCAGGGCATCTCCTCCTTCACTGGACACCTGGAGCCAGGTCGCACTTTGTTGTCCACACACCTGGCCGCTCCCTGCTACACCTCTCCCCCCACAGTCACGACAACCACGAGTGCCTGTCAAGGCTCCCCAGGGGACAGTGTTCAAAACTGCCCTGGCCGCAGTTCACTGGGAGGCCCGGGAGTGTGTGCTCATTTAATGGGAATTCTGAAGTTGCACGTGTGTGATTCTTCGACTTTTGACATGTTGAAATTTAAAGAAATTTCTAAAAATCAAAAAAGCAAATCAGTGAATAACTGAATGACCGGAAAGATTTCAGAGCAAGCAGGGCCAATGGACGTAGGGTAGTTTAATGTCGCATGTGCAGACATGGGGGCTAAGGTCAGGGTCGCTGAGGGCCGTGGCCCCCAGGACCCCAGACAGAAGCCTGACTTCTGCTCCCTGGTCCTAGGCGCACCCCTTCCCATACCCCGCTGGGGTAGGGCAGACCCAGCACCCTGCAGAGAGGGCGCAGAGGACGAGCACCCCTGCAAACAGGATATTGACTGTGTCAGAGCCATCAAAAGGGCTTGAGGTTTTTCTCTTCAGCCCTGCCTCCTCCCCCCACCCCAGCTCTGCTTTATCTGCAGGCGCCTGGCGCAGCGCAGGGCAGGAAGAGATGGCAGCGGGGGAGACGCAGCTCTACGCCAAGGTCAGCAACAAGCTCAAGGGCCGCAGCACCCCCTCGCTGCTGGACCCGCTCCTGGCCCTGGGCTTCCCAGCACACACCGCGTGAGTATGGGCAGCTGGGACCCTGGGCGTCCGGGCCAGACCCTTGGGCGGTGGAAGTGGATGGGCTGGCAGTGCCAACGTCCTGTTGCCGGGCAAGGGAGTTCTCAGAGGAACCCCTTCTGCTCTTACACCCAAAGTGACCTGAGCCGCGGACGGAGCAGCTCTGCTGGCCGAGTAGTGGGAGACTTTGAAAGGCACTCACAATAGAAGCCACGTGTCCCCCTGACTGCCCCCATTTCTAGGGGTTTGGAGGAAGTTGGGGCTTGTGGCGACCTCTTATACAGCTAAGTGGCTCTGAAGGTGACATTTCAAGGTCTCTCCAACCCCAGGGTGTGTTTCTGATGCTAGGACCACAGAGAGAACCCTTGGACCGGGTTTCCAAATTGCACAGGGAAAGCCACCTGTCCCTAGGGACAATGCCCCTGTCCTGGACATTATTTGAAACAGGAAGCACAAAGGTTAGGAAGCAACAGGAATGAGCTGGATGTGGTGGAGTCCACAACCTCCCAACACTCAGAGGGCTGAGGCAGGAGAGTCTCCGGAGCCCAAGGATTTGAGACCAACCTGGGAAACATAGTGAGACCCCTTTGGAAGAAAAGAAGGGAGGGAGGAGACACATCAGGAATAAACTCCAGGCACCCCAGGGCTTGGGAGAGGTGCTCTCCATTCCTTGGTGATGGAACCAAACGTCGCACGCTAGAGGAAGCAGCCTGGAGCAGGAGGCCCGTACTTCCCCTGCAGACGGGTGCTTTGGTGTCGCCATGATGTGGGTGACAGCTGAGCACCCAGCAAGCGGGAAGTGACTCAAGCGCATGCAGGGGGCCACGCCATGCTGTCCCCTTGGCTCTGGACAAGAATGCCGAGGTCCAGGGGCAGCGGCAGCCAGGGCAGCCTCAAGCTGGCTCCCAGTGCCACCAAATCCCTCTCACGCTCAGCACCCAAGTTGTGTTGGCCCCAAGCTCCCTCTGGTTTGCACAGCGCACATGCATGGGCATGGAGAGGTGGGTCTTGCGTGTCCCCGCCGCGGCCTCCCTGCCCAAACCCCTCCAGCGGGCTGTGAACCCGTCGGGGCCCAGCAGACGGCAGCAGGCCCGCACACTCGGTCAGCTTAGTCCAGTTCAGCTAAATCCAGCTCGGTGAATTCACATCTAGCACATCAATGCCAGAAAGCCAGGGGACATCAGAGGCTGGGGATCTGCCTGCAGGGAGCCCCCAGGGAACCCCAGGAGCCACGCAGGGCGGGAGGCGCACCTGCTTCTCCCTGACCCTCCCCTCCGCGTCTCTGCAGGCTGAAGGCGCTGGCAGCCACCGGGAGAAAGACCGTGGAGGAGGCCTCCAGCTGGTGAGTGCAGCGCAGTGGGCCTGGGGGGGCTGGGCTTGCTGCCCTGTGGGGGGATCTGCTCCCGGGGACCCCGGAAAGGGCCCAGGACCGTATGGTGAGGACAGGGAAGCAGCAGGAGTGAGATGAAATAAACTGCTGGCGCCCCAACACCAGGCACAGGGAGCACAGTGCTCCTTTGAGATGGAGAGAGAAGCCTCTGATTTGTAGGGCTGAGGGGTGAAGCCTGTGCCCAGCGTGGGTGAGCTCTTGAGTTTGATCTCGTGCGCCCCTCAAAATCCTGACGTAATTCAAATTTGACTGCCACAGAAACACTCGGTTTCTTCTCAGCCTAACTACAGAGCAGCCATTATGCCCATGTGAAAAAACAAAGGGCCCGGCCAGGCACAGTGGCCCACACCTGGAATCCTGGCACCGTGGGAGGCTGAGGCAGGAGGATTACAAGACTGAGCCCAACTAGGACGATGTAGTAACTTAGCAAGACCCTATCTCAAAATAAAATAGTCCAAAGAACAGGGAGTGTAGCTCCATGGGAAGGTCCTGGGTTCAATCCCCAGGAAAGAAAGGAGGGAAGAATGGGGAAAAAAAGGAGACTGAGGAAACATCATCCCTCCCGGGGAGCATTCACTGGTGGTCCTGTGCCCCGGGGGCCTCACACGGTAAAACCGGAGTGCGCGGGTGGGCGGATGCACCAGACTCCTGCCACTGTTTGTTGCTCTGAGAGCCCTGAGGGGACTCTCCCTAGGGACTTTCCGCTCTGATGGAGACGCTGTCACTGAGAAAGCAGACGCCGATGGCCAGGTCCACACGGCAGCAGTGCCTTCCCCGCCCGTGCTGGTGGAAAGACTGACAAGGACCACAAGGACCATAGCAGGTCCCTGGGGGCTCAGTGTCTGCCTCCAGTGACACTCCAAGGAGTAGCGGGCTCTGTGCCAATCCAACTTGACATCAGGGCTCCAGTCAGAATTCACTGAGCCGGCTGCTGTGAGGAGCTGGGCTCCCACCCGGGACACTCGCACCACCTTCGCACGAGGTCAGAACGTGGTGGGGGCGGGGCTTGCAGGGCGTGTGCCAGCGAGTTCCCGGGAAAGGCAGAGGGCCTGAGAAGACACACACGGACATCTCGGCTGCAGCACTGGGAATTTTTAAAGGGAAGAAAGGAATTTACATGCTAACGAATCCAGAAAGGACAAGCGCGGTACTGCATGTGTGTGTGATGGGCAGTGTGTCACCTCTCCCATCAGCCTGCGTGACCTGCAGCAGGGACACGGGGACAGGATGACCTGAGCAACAGCTCACGATTCATTTAAAACTCGCACCGTGCGGGCTACAAACCTGCTGGTTAAACTTCTGTTAGAAAAGGAAACGAATTCTTCCTTGGGACAAGAATGAACTCGGGCAGAGGCTGCCTCTGTACAAACCCAAATGTTTAACTTGTTAAAGAAAATTATTGCCATGAGAGACATCCTGCCGAGAACCCCCTGGGAACCCTCCCCTGCCTTCCAACACTCATCCCATCATCCTGGCCACTCCCCGCAGCAGCTCTGGAATCCTCTTTCCTGGGGGTCTCTATGAGGTGTGATCAGAGGCACAGTGACCGGTGACCCCTGCTGCTGAGTGCCACCCGACAGAAAGGGAGCTCGTAAAAATGTGACACTGCATCCTGACCCACCTTAGTCACCCAGCCGGCACCGTGGGACTTGCGGCTCCTCCTCAAGGTCAAAATGACCAGGAGAGGTCAGTGTTTTGCGTTGATTCAGGACATGGAGGCAGCCAGGACAGAGGAACGAAAGACCCCCAGGAAAGAGGACTCCAGAGCTGCTGCAGAAAGCAGCCAGGACGACAGAATAAGTGCACTCAAGAGGAGGTGGAGGATTTTGAGAGGAGTAAGTGGCTGTGCATCTTTCACTACCATCATCTTTTTAAAACCGCCCACACTTACTGTAGGGATCGATCACACTGCGTTTACCTGGTTAGCGGACGCACTGGGCATAACAGACACTTCCCCACGGGACCTGCTTCCTAACCCCACGTCACATCCCGAGCTCATCTCCGTATGGTGGAAAAATCCTTAAAACCGTAATTTTTAACCAATACTTGATACATAGATTTCTGCCGCAGCTGGATGCCGGAGTCCAGCTGCGGCAGATTTCCTGTCACTGAAGTATCCTCTCTGTTTTCCACTGTAAGTAGCCATGCAGTGACCATCTGCTGTGTGACCCTTCCCCACACACTGCACCCCTTCCCAGAAGGTCGGGGTACCCTAAGGTTCCCGCCGCATCAGTGAATCGCCCCCCACGGAGGTGCCTCACGGCGCCCCGCAGCCTTGCTGTGCCTTTGACACACTGGGCATTTTTATTCCTTGGGGAAAAACCTCATTCATTTAACCAATGGGGAAAACGATGTCTCCTGGTCATTGTTATTTCCATATTTATTATTAAAGGGAAAGAGTTCCCGTTCCGGGTTATCCACCAGTTTGCCTCTGTTTAAAATAACTTTGAATTGAAAGAAAATATCACAGTCACCCAAAGTCACCCACTTTTTCTTTTTTTCCTAGCCTGTGTGCTTTTGATTTTCAACATTTAATTTAAAGTTTGTCATAGAAAAAAAATGTGAATTGTTTACCATAAACTTTCCCAGCACCGCAGAGGAGTTGCCTGGACCTCTGAGGTCACCGGAAGCCCAGGTCGGTGTCTCAGATGCAGCTCCAGCCCCGGACCAGCCCAGATGGGGCTGTGGAGGTGTCACTCCTCGGGCTGCGTGCTCAGGAGCCACCTTGCCACAGTGACGCCAGTGAAGGTGCCCGTTCTCTGTTGTAGGCTGCACGGCCACTGCAATGACCCTTCCCTCGATGACCCCATCCCCCAGGAGTACGCCCTCTTCCTCTGCCCCACGGGGCCCCTGCTCCAGAGGCTGCAGGACTTCTGGAGAGAGAGCGAGCGGCAGTGTGCCAAGAACAGGGCCCACGAGGTCTTCCCGCACGTGACGCTCTGCGACTTCTTCACGGTGAGTCGGTCTGCGGGCACCAGCAGCCCACTTCTGGGGCAGAGCGGCCAGGAAGGACACAGCTGACTTGTCCTAACACATGCTCCAGATCTGCAGCGTTAGCTGGTTCTTTTGTGTGCACTCATCTTTCTTTCACTTGGTGAACTCCTATTCACCCCTAAGGACCTCACTCATTTACTCCTTCTAAGTCTTCCCTTGGTGTCTAGGCGAAGGTGGCGCTGTGTCGTGTGTGTCCCTCTCCTTGTCTACATCCCCAGTGGCCTTTCCTGTCCTGTGAAGGTGCAGCTCTGTGTCCCTCCCCAGCCCAAGCCCCTTGGGGAGGCAGATGTGTTCCTTGTTTTATACCCAGAGGCCAGCGTGGTTCTCAGACTGGGTAGGAACTTCCTAACCATGTGACAAACCAGCTGAAGAGTGGGTGGCTGAGAGGTGGCCACAGATGCAGGTTGAAGCCCTGGCCCAGGGCCAGCACTTTACATAGAAGACGGTGCAACAGGAGCCTAGAGGGGGGCTAGAACACTCCCCCTGGGGCTGCCTGGCAGAGGAGGGAGAGGCCAGCAGATGGGGGAGACAGCCAGCCCCCCACCCCCACACGCCCGTCTTCTCTCCTATGTGCCTGGGAAATGGGAGAACAAAAGCAGCACCACACACCTCCAGCATTCAGGAGGCTGAGGCAGGAGGATGGCCACAAGTCCAGTCACCTGGGCTGCACAGTGAGCTCAAGGCCAGCCTGGACTACATCTTGAGACTCTGTCTCAAAAAACCAAAAACAAATAAACTAAATCTGGCAGCCCAGGCTCCACGCCCATCTGAGTATGTGGGTGTGAGCACCGCCCCCCAGGATTCCCTGAAGAGGGCTGTATCCCGGGCAAAGCGGAGAGCGGGGAGCAAGAGACAGGACCAGGCCAGGAGACGAGGGGGAGGGGGAGACAGTGGGACCAGGCCAGCTGGACCTGGGGAAGGGACCTGCGCGGGGCAGCGTGAGGCGATTCCAGTCCGAAAGACTTTACCTAAAAGAACCGGAAAATCAGCACCAGATCTAGGGCAGATCCCAGGTCCCAACTGAGGGGGTCACGCGGTGCAGCCCAGGACAGGGGCTTAAACTTCAAAAATTTATCATAGGAAAAGACGCATTGCCATGAACCCCCTCGAACCCGCCCCTTGGTATCTCCGCCCTGGCCCCTTCCTGCGCGGCTCTGGAGTCCTGTCTCCCGAGGGTCTTTAGTGGCACTGTCCTGGCTGCCTTGGTGTCCTCTGTTGATTCAGATCATTTCTCTTTCACGGCCGTGTTGACTTTGGAGAGGAGCCGGAAGTCACATGGAGCTAGTTCAGGTGACTGAGGCGGATGAGGACCAGCTGGTGTGTTTCCCAGCTGCCTCGCCGTGGGATGGCGTTCGGCCGCAGCAGTCACTGTATTTTTGATCACAATTCGTGAAGGCCCTCAGAGAGAGAGGGCTCCAGGGCTGCAAAAAGCGGCCAGGACATGGGACGAGCGAGCGCGTGGGGGGCAGGTCCCCCGGGCCGAGACTGAGGAAGGCGCTGCGCTCTCCCTGCCCACAGTGCGAAGACCAGAAGGTGGAATGCCTGTACGAGGCTCTGAAGAGGGCGGGGGACCGGGTCCTGCCGTCCTTCCCTGCCACCATGCCCCTGGTGCTCCACTCTTCTGTCAGCTACCTCGGCTTCTTCATCAGCGATGGCCCCGCGGACGTCATCCGGGAGTTCGCCACCGCCTTCGCCACCGAGGCGGCGGTCTTGGCAGGTAGGCAGCCTACGGGACGGCAGCTGCGGGTGACGCTTGGCCAGGTGCCCCCAGGGCCTGCCTAATGCCCAGCACGACTTCCGTCCAGCAGCCAGGAACCCCAGGCTCTCACTATGCCTATGTCCCCAGTGGAACTCACTGGCCTCACCTTAAAACGGGGAGACTGGGGCACAGAGGCTAAAGTGCCTGCCAAAGTCGCCATGCTGGGTTCAGTGGTGTCCCTCCCAAAAGTTGGGACCACCAAGGAATGAGGCCTTGCTGGAAACAGCCCCCTGCAGATAATTAGCTAAGACACAGTCATCGGAGGGGAGCAGCCCTACTCCCAGCAACCGGTGTCCCCTCTAGAGAGGAGGGGGTTCGGGGACTTAGACAAGGAAGCCGTGGGCTCCAGGGGCTGTGCCTGCTCTCACACAGCACCACTGCAGGACCTCCTCACAGGGTGGGTCAAGGCCGCCCTTCCCCAGCCTTTGGGGGGCTCCTGACCCTGCTGACACCTTGAAGAGGGACTTCCGGCCTCCAGACTGTGGAGGAAGCATTTCTGCACTTTCCCACAGCAGGGCCAGGACTGCAGGGGCTGGTGCTTGAATCTTCCATGGCCCATAGCTCAGCCTGACTCCCCAAGCAAGTGGCCAGTCACAGCTTGGCAATGTCCCTAGCCTGTGCAGGAGGCCCTGTCCACCCTGGCACTGCTACACCAGTCGGGAACACACTTCCCCACCCACACCGCCTGCCCAGGCTGTGTGCCCTGCCACGCTGGCTGCGTGAATGGGGTGGAGCCCATGTGGTGGTGAGATGGCCCCAGAGCTCGCAGGGAGGGACTGTGTCTTCCTGGAGCTTTTTTTAGGGACAATGAAGTATGTTTGTGAGCAAATTTTGTAGAGTGTGGGCAGCTACTCCTGTGCCTCACCAGCCTGCAGGACCCCCACCCCGGGGACACACTGCCCCACAGCCCCCAGGCACAGCATCCCTGGGCCCAAGTCATCCTTGTTAGAGCAAGGGAGGCAGGTGGCCATGCCTGACCACATCCACCCCACTGGAAAGGGCAGAAGGGACCCAAAGCCCGGTCCCCCCAAGAGCAAGGCCTGTGCTGTGCCCCTCGTGACAGAGGATGTGAAGTGCTTCTGGCCTGGCTGACATCAGGAACGGGCTGCTCTGGTGACACCAGCCACTCTACTCACTGACCTGAGAGCCTGCAGCAGGACCAGGACAGGAGACACAGAGGCCACCCACAAAGACCTGCACCTCAGCCAGCCCAGGCCTCCTTTGAGACCCAAGCAGAGATGCTGGGCACATTTTTCTTCCTGAGACAGGGTCTGTGTACAGTTCAGGCTGGCCGGGAGCTCATTTTGTAGCTCAGGCTGGCCTTAAACTTGAGCGATCCCCCTGCCTCAGCTTCCCGAGGGCTGGAATTAGGTATGTACCACCATGCCCGGCTAGACCTGCTGAGCTTTCTCCAGAGACTCTCGCAGAACAGGAAACCACCCAACTAGAGTGTGGGTCTCAGGGCACTGAGTGCCGTGCACACCCCAACAGTGAGGAGGCTGTGCAGTGTGCACTTCATCAGGTGTTTGGAGATCAGCTCGCCCAGGGGCCCTGAACACCTTGGGCCGTGGTTCCGTTCCTCTCTCCTCCCTCCTCTGAAACGCCGTGACATCCAACCACTTCCTGCAGCCAGGGAAGCCGGGTACCAGGGAGAGCCCAGGACTCACCTGAGCGGGAAGCACCCACCGAGAGGGGGCAGGGTGGGTGGAGGCTGGGCACCCTGTGCAGAGGTCCGTGCCAACGGCCCCGCACCCTCCTGACCCGCAGACTGCAACGTGAAGCCGTGCACCAAGCAGCTGCACCTGACACTGGCCCACAAGTTCTACCCCCACCACCAGAGGACGCTGGAGCAGCTGGCCAAAGCCGTCCCCCCTGGCCACCCCTGCCAGTGGACGGCTGCCCTGTTCTCCCGGGACATGCGCTTCGTGCACTACCAGGTGAGGGCCCGGCGCTCCGCTCCGTGCTGCATTTCGCTCTCCATCCTGTGACCCCCGACAAAGGCACAGCATGGTCCTGGCGCTCCCAGGTGCAAACCCCTTGTCTCCTTCCAGACCCTGCGGGCCCTGTTCCAGTACCAGCCCCAGAACGGGGACGAGCTGACACTCAGCCCCGGCGACTACATCTTCGTGGACCCCAGCGAGCAGGAGGAGGCCAGCGAGGGCTGGGTCCTGGGGACCTCGCAGCGCACGGGCTGCCGGGGCTTCCTGCCGGAGAACTACACGGAGCGGGCCAGTGAGGCGGACACCTGGGTCAAGCACAGGTGAGTGCGGTGCAGACGGCCCGGGCCCTGCGGCCTGGGACTCGGGCCCCTGGGGTGGCAGCACTGCAAGGCTGTGTGCCTGGACCTTTCCATGCCCGCACTGGCAAAGCGATTGGGTGAGTATGTTGGTCCATGCGTGGTTTCTGTTGATACCCTCAGGATACGGTCACCTCATATTATTTTTCCAAGGCAGTAAAGCCCAACAGTTATGCAAATGTCTTCTTTCTAACAAACACCGGACATTACCCTTGGAAGCCTCGAGCTTAGGCCCGGGGTGTAAACTGTCAAGTGCCCGGGTGCCTGGGTGGACTCTGCCTCTCTGTGACAAATTCTACAAAGTCGGCAGCTGAGACAAACTACGCTGCTCGGGATTTTCACGGGTCAGGAGCCAGATCTGGTTAAACTGGGTCCCCTGTGTGGAGTCACAAGGCTGTCACAGAGATGTGGGCAGGGCCGGGGTCCCCTCCGAGGCCCCAGATCCTCTCCAGAGCTCACATGGTCACTTCAGACAAGTTTCTTTCCCGGAAACCCCAGGTTCTCCTCTGGGCCTCTTCCTTCTGCGCGTCTGTAGTGTCTTAATGTCAGCATCCGCCAAGGCTGAGGACTTTCAAAGCCATTGGCACTGTTGGCCCTTCGGCTCCCGGTCCCCCCATGATGCGCCCTGACTTGTCCCATTTCCCCATAAGGACACCAGGAAAACGACCGTGGTTTTAATGCGCTGCTTGGAAGGGTTGTGGCTGCTGACTCCGCCCCCTGCAGACAGACACCTCCGCCCCCTGTGCACACCTGCGCTGGGTTTTTTTTCCACTACGCAGTGGAACCCCCTGCTCCCCACTTCCTACGGGGGACCGCTTCCTCCTGAGTCTCCCAGCAGCACCCTCAACATCCAGCCTGCTGGTTTCCAGTGCCTGAGGCTGAACCCAGGGCCTTTGCCCTGAGGTACATACTCCGCCCTCTTCTATTTTTTATTTTGAGTCAGGGACCCGCTAAGTCTCTAAATGGCTTGTGCTGGGCTCAAATTTGCAATCCTCCCGCCTCAGCCTCCCAGAATGCGGGCATCACAGGGACCCCACCGCCCACCCCTGCCTTCTGTGAGTCCTCAGCTCATGGTGACACAGGGTTTCCTTATCCTACGTCTAAAAATACTTCTAGCCTCTGCTCCTGGTCCAGCCCCAAGACTGTCTGCACATTTTAGGTAATTGTTAGCGCCCCGTCATCCTGATACCAAACTTAATACAGGTTTGGTAATTTTTATACTACATATATATATACACATTATAAATACATGCAAATATGCACATATAGCACATATGTGTGCTATACGTATATACATAAGTGCACCCAGTGTGGAACACATGTGAAATAACGCACGCAGCACACATGCAGGTCCATGTGTGCACCTGCCTCTGTACACATTGCAGTGTGTTCCAGGCACTGCTGTGTGTGACCACCGGGTCCCGCCAGGCCTGGATGTCAGCTAGCAGATCCAAGAGGACTAAGGGGAAAGGAGGGGCCCCAGCAAGTTTTGATGATACAGAAGACTCGGGGGCAGTCGGGGGCAGTTGGTGAAGTCCAAGGTGTGAAGGAGCAGAAAAGTCTCTCTGTGTGCGAGGGTGTCTGGCCCCATTACAGCCGGCTGGCAGGCGAGGGACACCCCTGTCTCCAAACGAGACACCCTACCCCAGCATCCCAGTTCATGCTCCTGCTTGCGGGGTTCCCCTACTTGTGAACACCTCACTAAGTTCAGTCTACCCAATCTAGAGCCCGTGAAATGGTGCCATTTTATTTGAGTGACATTTGCCGGCCGCTTAAATGTTCTCTGCCTGAGAACCTACACTGTGGCAAGACTCCCATGCTAAGCAAATTATGAAACGGTGCATTTTGAAAAGCTGAAATCAATGATTGTTTCTAATCATTTTAAACCCCCGCAAACAGGCGTGAACGGAGCCCAGTAGAGGAGAAGCCTCTGCCAGGTTTCTGCCAGGAACCGCAGTTTAAAAGGCAGAAAGTGGGACCAGACAGCACTAAAGCAGTCACTGTGATAAACGCCCAGAATTTAGAAAGGGACAGCTTTAGAGCGGCACGGGGGACACCTCTGTTTGTCCACTCTGTTCGTTGGCAGCTCTGCATGCCAGCGGGTACTCTTTCTACCCTAGGGTGGGGGCGCCAGAGGCAGCCAGTTAGACCTGGAGATGGGCAAGCGGGAAGGTGTTCGCCGACGGCTTTCACAGAGGGAGGCCGGCGAGCCTACTGCTTCTCCAGTGTCAGGCTCCGTCCTGCTGATCACGCACAGCAGTGGGGGCAGCACTGGTGCCCGTGGACTGCACCCAGAATGGGCCCCACTCACAGCACCGGACTCCAGCCCGAGCTACAGTTCCGAAGGCAGCGTGGCTCCCTAAGGTCAGCACCCGGGGCCTTTAACTTCCTGTCAGGACCACAGCGCACACCCATTGGGAACTGGCAGCCACGGCCCGACGCTCAGCAGCGAGGCAGTGAGGTTTCCACTCCGCACAAGCTTGGAACATGCCCAGCTCCACAAACGCTGCCCACGCCAGGCACAGGACCCTGCCTCAGCCCTGGGCAGTTCGTTGCGCTCTGCAGCAGCCCCTAAGTGGGCAATGTTATTGCTGCCTTTTACAGCTGGAGAAACTGAGGCACAGGAAGATCCAATGACTGGCCCACTTCCCCCAGGGCTTGATTCAGCCCCATCCTAGTCTCCAGCTCATTACCCAAAGCAAACATTCTATGAAAAAATATGTCAGTGAGCCAGGCCTGGTAATTCCAGCACTCAGGAGGCTGAGGCAGGAGAACTTCTGGGAGTTCAAGGCCAGCCTGAACTACAAAGTGGAACCTTGTCTCAAAAAAAAAAAAAAAAACACTGGTGGAGTGAAGTGTTACACATCCGTACAATAAAACGCTTGCAGCTTTATTATGACCGTGAGAAATACTTTATATTTTGCTATGAAAAAAATATATGCAAGATAGGGGTGCAACACAGTGGTCCCAGCTCAGCACTAGAAAAGAAAAAGAAATCCAGCGCTTACCAACACATGACAAAAGCAATCTGCAGAGCAATGCGTGTGGCACGACACTATTTGTGAGGACGGCAGAGGCAAGGAGGTTACCTGTGCACACACATGCCAGGTGTGTGAATGTGTGCACGTGTGTGTGAGCATGTGTGTGTGCGTGCGTGGCGTGTGAGTGTGTGCGTGTGCACGCACATGTGTGCGTGTGAGAGTGTTGCGTGCATGTGTTTTGTGTGAGTGTGTGTGGTATGTGAGTGTGTGCATGTGTGTGCGTGCGTGTGTGTGTGAGAGTGTGTGCGTGCGTGTGTGCACATGTGTGAGTACGTGTGTGTGCACATGTGTGTGACTGTGTGTGTGTGTGAGTGTGTGTGCATGTGTGTGTGTGCCTGCCCTAAGGACCAGGGGATCAGCATCTACAAAGTTCTGGCGGGGCGATTCGAGGCTGGGGGGCTGGGGCAGAGCCATGAGGGGAACTTCGCTATCTCCTGACGCAATGTCTCCTGAAAATGCGCTACCACTTCAAAGTATGCATGGATCCATTTCAAACCTAAAGCACATGAGGAAATTGGGCCAAAGGAATGAAGAAGTCAGATAAAACTGGAGCTGCTGTTTGTCTACCTGGCTGCTGGCCGGTCCAGACTCACAGTCCCCAACCCTCGGATGGAAGGAGCCACAGCTCTGACACAAATGTCTCAGCTGACAGGCACAGATGCCTGCAGACGGTGGCCTGGAGGGAACATATGGTGGGGGTGAGGGGCCATGCAGACGCAGCGGTGGGTCCAGGGGCTGCTGCTGTCCAGGGCCACATCACGGGACACTGTCCATCACCCTGCCTGGTGACCACTAAAGAGCCACAGCAGAGGGCCTGGTTATTCCCCACCTGACCATGCAGGTCCCAGGTGGCCTGGGTGCCCTGGCAGTCTCTGTCCCTCACTGCCCAGGATGGAGAGCCCTTCTTCACCGAGGATCCCGCAGAAGACTCACGTGTGTCACTGCTGACCCCGTGCCCAGTGCCCGTGGCCTGCGTAACCATCCACCTTCTCGGCTGACATCTTCTCTCTCTGGAGACAAGCTTCTCTTAGAAATTAATAAATGTTACCAAAAACTGCAGCAAGAGAAAAGAAGAGAAATGTCAGCCAGGCACTGAGAGGGGCCTGACGGGCCCCATTTTGGAAGTCCCCACCCCTGCTGTGGTGTCGTGAGTCAGCCTGGCAACTGTGACCCTTCGTGCAGGTGTGTGACCCGGCCACAGGACGCCTCCCACCCAGGCAGGGGTGGCGCAAGCTCGGCCAGAGGGCACCCCACCCTGGAACCCAAGAAGAGAGCACCACGGTGGCAGCCCGTCCCCAGCCTGGGACCCGACACACTGCAGAGAGGATGCCACACTGGCCAGACGGGGTCCCCAGGGGGCGGAATGGGGAACCATGTGGGAACTGGCACTCTGTGCAGGAGGCTGGCGGGCAGGATGGGACACAGCGCCCAGCACAGGGCGGAGGCCAGAATACAGGGGAAAACCGCCCAGCTCCGCCACAGACACATGAAGCAACTCCCAAAGCTCTGAAAAGTTTGGTCACGAGCAGCTTGGGCCTTAAAAAAAGACAGCAGAGCCCCGAGTTGAGCCGGGTCCCCACAAGATTCATGGTGTGAAGTCTTGTGCCGCAGCACCCCACCATAGGACCTTACGTGGAGATGAGCTTTGTCACCAGGCAATGAGGGTCGAACAAGGTCACTAGGGTAACCCCTGACCCAGCCCGTGTCCTTGAATGGGGTCTCAAGGCCCAGGCTCACCAGAGGGACCATGTGAGGGACCTTAGGGAGAAGACGCTACCCCAAAGCCAAGGACAAGTCCTCGAGGACAGCCTGGGCACTATGGCTTCCGGGCTCAGCCCCCAACGTCGGTTTGGCCACACTGTCCATGGAGCCCCACACGCTGCCCCCAAGGACCGGGCAGAGCTGCAGCGCTTCTGTGGGGTGGGCGAGTGAGAGGGCAGGGCAGAGACGTACACGCCAGGCCCCTCCGTCCTCCCCAGCTGCCTCTGCCCTGGCTTCTTCCTGACTGATCCGCGCTGCGACTCTGAACTCAGCGATGCCTTCGGTTTGCTGTTGACAGTAAACTTTACAGATGTCACTTGCTGATAGCAGGGCTCAGGTGCCCCCACCCTGCCCTCCGGAAGAAGAAACCAACCGCCACTTCCTGTGTCACCATGAGGCCCTGCGAAGGGGCCCCTCCCTTAGGGTCTGCCCGTGGGGACGGCACCATCAGGGGGCTGCAGTGACCACTGGAGTCCCTGGGCAGCCGTGATCCTCTCCCGGCACCTGACTATGCAAGACGTGGGATCAAGGTCTCAAAATTAAAAAGGACTAGGGGTGTGGCCCGTGGTGGAGGCCTTGGTCGGAGTGCTGGGGCCATGTTCAACCTCCACTTCTGTGAAAGACAAGGAAACAGAAACCTCAGTGTGGGCAGTGGATGGCCCAGGCCTGGCCGTGGGAACAGGACAGCCCTGGAGCAGGCTGAGGACAAAAGCCAGGCTCAGGAGTACTTGGGGGCAGAGAGAGAGCACACATGCATGCCGGGAGGAGGAAATAAACTGGCGCCACCTCTGCCACTGAGAAGGGGCACACGGGCTGCGTCCCACCTCTCACTGCGGTTCCAGGGTTTGATGACTCCCAGGCAAAACCCCAGGGGAGCCATTTGCTACGACTTCCCTGGATGAACGCAGGGCTCATCGGGAAGAATGAACAGAAGAGATGAGAAAACGCCCAGAAATAAAGACAATGAGAAGATATTTACCCACCACGCAGATACACCCCATGCCTCAGCCCTCAAATCGGACCACTTTTAGGCTCTTTCTTTCTTTCTTTCTTTCTTTCTTTCTTTCTTTCTTCCTTCTTTCTTTCTTCTTCCGTTCTTTCTTTCCTTCTTTGTGGTTTTGTGGAGGCAGAGACACGCTATGTAGTGCAGGCTGACCCTAGACTCACAGCAGTCCTCCTGCCTCAGCTCCCTGAGTGCTGAGATTACAGCCCTCTGCTACCACATTTGGCTTGGATTTCTTGTTTTTTAGATTTATGAAGTCTTAACATTGGCAAGCGCTTGACGGGCCAGGTGCACGCCACGAAGCACGAGGGGAAGACGGGTCATGGGTGGAAAGCAAATGACTGCTACGGAACTTAGAAATGCTCTCAGCCTCGGGCCTGGGACCCCACGCCAGCTGACTCCGGTTCCGAGTTCCAGTCCTTCCCAGCTGCCTCTGCGGCCCCTGCCCACCTGACAGACCCTACCTGGTTAACTGTGTCCCTGCCAAGTGACACTTGGCTGGGTCCACTGGGCCAGTGGTGACTCCCTCATCACTCAGCCTGCTGGGCGCTGTCCGAAGTCGGCCAGGCGCAGACACCCTTGCTCTTCAGGGACTGCAGTCCGTTTTCCACGAGGGACTTGGACCGACTGGGATGCGGCCCCCTGCTCCTAGACACACCATGCAAAATAGCATCACAGCTGGCTGTTGCGGCGCACACCTGTAGTGCTGGCAACCTGGGAGGCTGAGGCAGGAGGACTGAGAGTTCAAACCCAGCCTGGGCAGTTTAATGACTTAGCAAGAACCTGTCTCAAAATAAAAACCGAAAATAGTTCTGGGGATGTAGGTCAATGTGAAGATAGGGAGTTCAGTTCCCAGGACTAAAACATGGTAAATGTTGGCCCAGTTGCCAGGGCACAGTGTCCTGGCCAGGTGGGCCATGAAATTAAGTATCACAGGAAGTGCTAGAAGCAGTAAAATCCCCTGCGACTCACATTTGCACTCCCAAGCACTTCGGTGACCTTGTCCTGGGTCATCTCCTCCACCCAGGTGGTCCGGGACCTTCTCAAGCACCTCCAGGTCCACGTGCTGTGTTTCCATGGCAACAGCAGGCACAGCTCTGTTCACGGCCGGCTTCTCTTCTTCCCCGCAGGACCTATACCTTCAGCCTAGCCATGGACCCCAGCTCCAGGAAGCACCCCGAAGCCAGTGGCAGGCGGAATGGAGATTTCCACTCTCCCACGCCGCGGAGTATGAGCAGCCTCCAGGCCTTGCAGGTAACAGAACCTCCACCTCTCAAGGACAGTAAGTGAAACCTGCCTCCTGTGGGCCCTGTTGTAGGCAGGGCTGTTTGGGTTCAGCTTTGGTCTATACACCACTCTTCCTCGGGCAGGACACATTGGGCAGACCCGGATGTGGACTGGCACGGGGTGCTTCTCAGCAGGGCCATTGGCCTGAGGGCTACATCCGGTCTGTCCTCCCTGGACAAGAGGACCCACCTCGCACTCCATAGTGGATACAAGTCATGGTGCTAGGACCCCACATGGAGTGAAAGGGATGACAGTGTCAGGATTTCTGCTTTAAGGACCGAACCCAAAGAAGGCTGCTCCAGGCAGGGCAGGGAGGGGAGAGACGAGGAGCCTGCGCTGCAGGCGGGAGGAGCCGGCTCCACAGCACAAGGACAGCTTGAACCTGGCCATCCACATAGACACCTCCAACAGTGCAAGGTGCAGGGGACCAGCTAGCAATACCACGTGGTCCCCCGAGGCCATCTGGTACCTGGCTGCCTGGGAAAAGGCCATTGTCTAAACAGAGGTTTGGCCTTCTTTAGAAGTAGCCCCGGGGGCCAGCACACCGCTGTTACATGCGTGGAAAGGCCTCCGTGGGCAGCGCTCCCACCCCTCCCTTCACAGGGCTGAAAGCCGGAGCTAATGTTGGGAGCCTCGGTGGGGGGAGCTGACTGGCCTTGGGGACCATGAGGGTGTCACTGCCAGAGGACAGGGCTGTGGTGTGGCCCTTCCCTGAGCCCTGGAGCCAAGCCTAGACCTGACCTGGTAATTGCATTTGGTGAACAGCACACTGACCAGACGATAGCTCCCCTGCCACGATGGGCCAAACTGCGTCCCCAGAATCCATCTGTGGAAACCCACCCCCCTGACCCCTCCAGATGTGGTGGCATTGGGAGATCCAGCTTGTATAGAAGCGATGGGGGTAAAACAAGCTCGTTTGCATGGGGTCCTTCCTTAGAAGAAGCGATGAGGACAGGCACACACAGGCGGGACACATGAGGACACAGGGAGAAAACACCATCTCCCAAACAAGGACAAAGGCCTCGGGAAGCCAGCGCTGCTGACAGCGTGGCCTGGGCTTGTGGGCTCCACTTAGAGGGAAATAAACCTATGCGGCTGCATCCCGGTCCGTGGGGGACGGACGGCGCCTGCCGCCCTAGCCACTCCCCGGCGTCCTCCCTGAGCACCGGTCCACACCGCCAGAGAGCCAGGCAGGTGCTGACGCGGGTCCTCTCCAGCCAGGCCTTCAACCAGAGAGGAGGCCCAGGCCCAGGAACCACTGACCAGGGAGCCAGGTACCTGCTGGTCACCAGCAGACAGGAAGGAGCCACTGTCCAGTGTCAGTGCTACCATGGTGGGGTCCTGTCCAGGCTCCTGGTATCTGAAAGAACTGAGCGGGACCCCCAAGGGCAGCAGTGGGGTCAGTGGTTCACTTGGGAAAGACGGGATCCACTCCACAGGGCAGAGCGGCCCAGAGGGAGGAGCTCGGGGTGCAGCGGGGCTCAGTGCCAAGGGCCTCCAGCCTCAGGGTTTGGGCAGGACTGAGGGTTGGGTCTGAGCGACACTCCTGCAGGGGGCAGCCTGACTCGGCCCCTCCATGGGTGGAGATTTTGACCTTGCATGGCCCTTGGAGGAGCTGTCATGATGTCCACAGCCCTCAGGGCTCAAATCGCCTAATCAGCGACGTGCTGATCAGGGTCGGGGTCACCACAGGTTGAGGAAGAGCTCTGTGCGCATGTGCAGGGCCTGCTGTGTCTGCACTAAGCTACCTGGTCATCTTGTCCCTCTGTGTTCAGACCTGGCACGCTGGGCCTGGGCTAGCAGCTAACCCGAAGGTGGGTCCAGGCCCCGAAATCTACAAGCTGGGCCCAGTTGTTTCCTTGGTCACTGGATGTCCAGAAAGCAGGCTCCAAGGCCAGCCCATCTTCCCTTCTTTCCTAGCCTTTTCCTTGGCTACCTCCTGCCTCACCAAGTGACAGTGCAGGCTGGACATGCCTTTGTCCCCGGGGAGTAAGAGCAGGCCCCACAGGACTCTCTGGAGTGTGTCCTTCCAGGGACAGAAGTCCCTCGAGCTCGGCCTGTGCTACTCCTATTGGCCCTTTAAATGGGTGACCCTGGCACACGCACCTCCCTGTAAGCTGTCCCCTCCCTTGTTCTACCTTCACCTCTTCTGCACAGCAAGAAAACTGAGGCTGAACCAAGGGCCACACGGACCGGGCACTATAAGCCCTGGAGCCTGTGCATGCACCCGGATGAGGACAAGGGTCTTTGCAGAAGCCCTGGAGTTAAGGACCAGGAGAGAGAAGACCCTGGTGGCTAGGGGGCCTTAGAGGCCATCACAATGCTCCTTACAGACAGAGGCCAGAAAGACACCCAGAGGAGGTGACCACATGGGAACAGCCTGGCGTGAGGCAGCCGTGGGCAGAGGGACACCTGCAGGAGGACGGATCTCCCTCAGAGCCTGTGCCACCCGCCACTGTGAGGAAATAGCTCGGACACCCAGCTTCAAGGAGGACGGGTTTATTGCTGTGTCCGGTGCAGCTCTGGAGAAACCTCCGGGGGAGGACCATGAAGAAATGAAGGCACGAGGGAAGACATAGAAAACTGAGGCCAGAGGGAGCCCTTCCTCTTGGTCAGTTGAAAAGAGCCGCCCAAGGACTGCAGCGCATTTCAGCGCACTCTGCAGGTTGACATCAGGTGAGAAACCCCTCTGCCTAGCAACCAGCTCGCCGCTCACAGCTCGTGTTCTCAGGGCCAGCTCACCTGGCTCACCTCGGGCTCCTCGCGCTCTCAGGGCTGAAACTGCTTGTTTACGCGGCTCGCCTCAGGTGCTCTGTGGTCGCGGGGTCGGCCTGGCTCCAGCTCCGCACGTGGGATCCATCTCCAGCCTTAGCCACTGCCCACGGTTTATATCTCGGCTCGTGGCTCCAGAGATTCAGTCCATGGCCTGACGGTTCCATGGCTGAGGGCCTTTCACAAAGAACAACATGGCAGAGGCTTCGACGGGGAAGCTGCTCCCCTCACAGCAGCCAGGAAGCAGAGAAGATGAGGAGGCCATATGGGAAGAAGCCATGACCAGCTACAGTCCCCAAGGTCACATCCCCAGGGCCCTACTTTGTTCACCTAGGCCCCACCTCTTGTTTCTACCAACTGCCAATCATACAGTCAAGTTAGGATCTGTCCTGCCTCCAATACTGAGCTACATTTCCAGCCCTTTATTTCTGATTTTGTGCCAGGGTCTCCTTCAGTCACTAAATTACCCAGGTTGGGCTTGCATTTACAATTCTCCTGCCTCAGCCTCCCAAGTGCGCTGGGATTACAGGAATGCTATCACACCCAGCTTCAAATTATGATCTCATTGCTGGATTCATCCACTGATTAAATTACAGCTTTCACATTCCAATCAGTTCCCCCAAGTCCATCGGCAGCCACGCCTTTCACACAGGAGTGTTTGGGTGGGAAATGTTGGGTCCTTGCCTTCTCAGGGCCTGTGTGAGGACCCCAACGTTGAAGTCCTGGATTTATATTTTTGACCTCAGAACCACGGGAGGCTGTATTCCTGTTATGTGCTGCCCCAGTTTGGGGTACCTGATTCTGAAACCCCAGGACATGAACACAGACCTTCGACCTAGAATGCTGATTGGGCCGCCTCACCACCACTGCACTCGGGGCTGGTCCTTCCCATTCCCAGGAACCCCTCTTTCACTTTGTCACCCTATTTCTCTCTCATTTCAAATCCCACTTGCTCTAGAGTCAACCAGGGGAGAAAAGGTCCTAAATTCCAAAACCTCAGCCCAAAGCACTACCAACACGTAGGACGGCAGCTAGGCAGGCTGAGATCCGTCCGGGCACACACAGGCCATGCCAGCTGCTTGCAGCGAAACAGCAGACACCAGTGCATCTTCTCAAAAGGTGACGTGTCAGAACTGGCGGTCCCTGCCTTAGAATGGGAAGACAGCAAGGCAAACCTCCCCTGGGAGCTGTGCCCTGGAGCTAGACAGTGAAGCGCCCTCAGTATTCCCCAGCACTGCTTAAAAAGCCAGTCCTCCAAAAGCGTGTGTGCAATTCAAAGCGTCCTCTGAGCTTACAGATATCATGGTTCCCACGCCTGCTACAAGTAAAGGAGTCACCTAGAACATCCAGTCCACAGAGCAGCCGGAATGGCCTTCGTCCAGGTCAGCCTGGGCTGCTGGAGGCGTCTGGAGCTGTCCGTGGTGCTGAGCCCGAGAACCCAAGGGAGGGCGGTACAGCCTCTCTCTGTCCTCCGGTCCAGCGATCCCCAGCTGCTTCCCAACGCCAGCCACACCCAGGGGGAGTCTGCTGCTGGCTCCATCGGTGTCTGCAGACGATGCACGATCCAGTATGATCCGCAGCCTGGCTGGGCGTTAAATCACCTGCTCCCGGGAGAAGCGGCCAGTCTGGAAGCTAATGGCACCATTTTCCTCTGCAGGATTTAGGGGAAGTCAGAGAGCAGCAGGAGGCTGCTGTGTGGAGCTAGACTGAGGAAGAGCACGTCCCCGGCCCAGCAAAAAGACACTTCTGCATTTGGACCCCGGCGCTGGAGCAAAGGATGGGAGAGGACACTAGGCTGCCCCTGCCATGCCACCCTTGTCCTGCCCATCCTGATGACCTCAGCTGGAGCATAGCAGAGTCCCGTCCTCCCCAGGTGCTCCCTGAACCCACTGGTGCAGCAGCTGTCCACTCTGTCCTTGTCTTCTTTCTGTGCTTGTCCCTTGGCCCTGAGGAGATCTGGGCTCCTGGGGGAGGAGCGTGGGTTGCTGTGTGGCCCCACAGTGACAGCAATGGCTCAAGTTCTCAGGGCTGTGGGCAGCACCAGGGGGCCTGTGGGGGGGACCCCCATCCCGCTCTAAAACAGCCCCCGGATGTCTGGGGCTAGGACCGGGCTGCACCGCTTGGGGCCGGGATGTCAGTGCAGGTGTCAGCTGGCCCATGGTGCCATCCAGGATGATAGTGGGCCTCGTGCCTGCCCTGAGGGTCCCAGCTATCCCGGCTGCCTCTGGCCAGCTCAGTCTCCAGCACACCAGTCCCCAGCACAGCCACCCTCATGCCAAGAAGAAACGGAACAAAATAGTCAGCCCTGCTGTCCACAGCTTCTGCACCCACTGCATCAGACAAGTGCGGATGGAAAACATGAAAAATTCCACCTGGTGGCAGTCGTGTTTCTACTGCTGTGACAAAACACCTCGGACAACCAACTTTAAAAGACAAAATGCGCAGATCATGGCTGTAAAGGACTAAGTCCAACATATTGTTTGGCCCTGTTTCTCCGGGTGTATGGTGGCACAGGACACTTAGGTGACAGCCGGAGAGCAGAGTGAGGAGACCCGGTTGGGGAGGAGAGGAGGAGAGAGAAGGCAGGGCTCCCCACACTACCTCCGAGGCCACGCCTCATGATGTCACTTCCTCCCATCAGGCTCCTCCCTCTTAAAGGTTCCATCCCGTCCCAGGAGCACCCCAGGCTGGGATTAAGCCTTCAATCCATGACCTCTGGGGACGTTCAAGATCCAAACTCCAGCACATCTACACTGAGCCTATAAGGACTTTGTTCTTGCACCATTCCACAAATGATGCAGGGTGACAACTATTTCTATAGAATACGTGTTGTGTTAGGGGTAATAAGTCAACCGCAGTTGGCCCGAGCACAAGGCAGCGTAGGTCGGGTCTCTGCAAAGCTGTTTTATATGAGGGGCAGTCCCGGAGGGCTTCTCAGAAGTGGGAGACGGCCCGTGAAGAGACAATAGATGGTATGGAAGTGGATGGGCAGGTAGGTGTGCAGACAGATAAGGAACGGGAAACACACAGGAATGAGGACGGGTGGGCGTGGTGCCTAAGACAGCTCTGCAGAGGGATAGGAGCTTGGAAGCCAGCAGTCCCTGGCCGCTGGTGTGAGCCACCCCTCCCCTCCCTCTGAGATGCCCTCCTGTCCGGTAAAGAAGCAGCTCGGGTCCCTGCCCCAGTAGTGACCAGGTCACACGGGCGGCCAGGTCTCCAGGTGCCACCAGAGCGAATCTGCTTCATCTCTAAGTGGCTCCTGCTTCCCCACAGGCCACGCTCGCGAGGCGGAGCGTGCTGGTGGTGCGCCACGGGGAGCGGGTGGACCAGGTCTTCGGGAAGTGCTGGCTGCGGCAGTGCTGCACGACGGACGGTAGGCGGCCTGGGCCGGGCTGCGGGAGGGCTGTGGGTGTGGTTCACAGTGAGCACCCTGGAGCTGGGGCCCCGTCCCCACCTGGTCCCACCCCTCAGGAGCTGTGGGCCCACTCGGAGCTCAGAGGGCAGCTGGAGCGCATGGTGTCCTCCATGAAGATGACAGGTGCTCTTGATCAGGAACCAGCCCTGCCACTTTTATTTTTGCTGCTGGGGATTGAATCCCAGAACCTTCATGCTGAGCTACATCCTCAGCTTTGCTTTTGGGGGGGTAAGGGTTGGGGGCAGGGTTAAGTCACTAAGCTGCCCAGCCTGGTTGAAACTTGCAATCCTCCTGCCTCAGCCTTCCAGAGTGCAGGAATGACACCACCACATGCAGCTCACCTGCACTATGATTTATTCCTGGGTCGCCTGCCTGAGCCAGGTGCTGGGCTCCGGGCTTTACCTATCTCATTTCCCCTTTCTGCTCCTAGGACAGGAGAAGCCTTTCTTGCCAGTCACACAGCCACTGGCTGCTGGTGCCAGGGTTGAGCCCAGACTAACAGGCCTTAGAGCTCAAGGTCAAACACAAAGTGACAAGGTGCCATGTCTCAAGCCACTGGCTGAGTCACGCACCACACAGGGACACCTCCAGCGACCTGTGTGCTGTCCCACAGGTGGCAGGGCATGCTGTAGCCAACAGGATGGCCCAGCGTCCCCTTGGGAGTAGATGCCAACCTGAGGCTCCTGCCCCGTTAGCCTGAATCAGTCATGGGGACACCTGGTTTCCATGTGGCTCCTGCCGCGGGGCTCACTGTCATGGGACTGCAGGGTGTCAAGGGGGTGCGCGGTCCCCGGAGCTCTGTACTAGAGGAGCTTCTTCACACCTGGCAAAGCTGCTTGGCTCCTTGAGTCCAGCCCACACCACACAGCACAGCCGGGGGCTGGTGACAGCTGCCATCATCACTGGCTCGAGGCATGGGTCTCATCACAGGGAGGCTGGGGACACTTGCGCGCTAACGTGGCTGGCTAGGATGTCTGACGCCCCCCTCTGATTCAGGGAAGTACTACAGGCCGGACCTGAATTTCCCTCGCCAGCTGCCCAAGCGGAGCAACGGACTTGGTGACTTCGAGCGCGACCCACCGCTGTCGTCCTGTGGGACCTTCCAGGCCAGGCTCGCAGGTACGCAGGGCTGCGGGCGGGAGGCGGCAATGGCCATGGCTTTACAGGGAGCCCTCGCTACCTGTCATCTGCCACCAGTGCGGGCACTGCCTCCACTCTGCCAGCGAGGCAGCCGGGGCTGAGAGGTCCCCCAAGGTCACACAGGCAGGAACAGGAAGTGCAGAGGTCTGCCGCTGGGGAAGGAGAGGAAGCGCCAACAGCCCCGCATGCCCTGAGGGCCTGGTGTGAGCCCCATCCCCTCAGTGACTCCATGGCAACCTGGGCACCGTGGGCTCTGGTCTCATGTCTGGGGCTGTCACACCAAGCGATCTGACTTTTGAAATAGATGAGATCGTTGACTCCACTGGTCCCGCCTTGATAAAGTCTCCAAGTGGAATCCAAAGGGGTAAATGACATCCAAGTCACAGCACGGGTTCCCTGAAGGACGCCGGGAGCCACCGCCCAGTGGTGACTCTGCAGGCAGCTTAACTTCCACTCTCTGGTGGGACGGGAAGCCCTGGCGTGCGGTGTTCGCCCGATTTCAGTGGCAAGAACACAGAGCCAGCACCTTGGCTAACACCAGGCTCCGGGGGACGCACCAGGGCGGAGGCAGAGGAGGCGGGCAGCAGCTGCAGGGTCAGCCTGAGGGCTGCGTGTATGCGTGTCTGGGTGCGTGTGTGTGTGCATGTGTGGGTGTGCGTGTGTGTGCGTGTGTGCGTGTGACACATAGTGCATGCTGCAGCGGCCTCCACAGCCCTCTCTGTGCCTCAGTCTCACTAAGATGCTTATGTGAGCATGTGGGAGCATCTTGGTGTGTGCGGCCCTTCGGTGGCCAGTGGCTGCTGTGACAGTGCGGTGCAGAGCAGATGACCATGACCATCACTGCCCAGCAATTCTGCAGCCGCCAGCCCCTGGGTAAGGCACTGCAGGGCTGGTTCCTTCGGGGGCTGTGAGGAGAATCTAGCCTGGGCTCCCCGCTCCTGCTTGGCCTGGAGACAGTATCTTCCCCTGTGCCTTTGCACTGTCTTCTGTCTCTGTATGGAAATTTGTCCTTTTTAAAACTCTCCAGCATCTAGCTGGGCTTGGCGGCGCATGCCTGTAATCCCAGCACTCTGGAGGCTGAAGCAGGAGGATCTTTATGAGTTCAAGACCAGCCTAGGCTACTAAGTGAGCCCCAAGGCCAGCCTGAACCACATATCGAGACCCTGTCTCAAAAAGAGGAAACAAAACAAAATAAAAAGCGCCAGTTACAGGGGAGCCCATCTTTATTTTAACTGGGTTATGGCCATCCCTTGGCACCCTTGATGGACTGAGCACCTAAATCCTCAGCTCCCTTGGGAGAATGGCCTCAAATCTGCATAGGTCAGGAGCACACCCTCTCCACACCTCTCATTTCTAGGTGGTTACAGACGTGTCGTGTCTAACACAGCTGAAATGCCACGCAGAGGACTTGCCGCCCTGCACTGTTCAGGGGACGCTTTATCCAACATTTTTCACCCCACTTTGAATGCTTGGAAGCAGCACCCGCAGTGCTGCCAAATGTGCTCTCAAATTCTGTTTCCAAACTGGATCACATCTGGGGGCGCCAGGGGTTCAGACTCCCACAGATCTTGTTTGGGGGTAGCGGGATAAAATTCACCCACTGCAGCTCCCCTGAACCCCACTAGCTTCGGCCTGGTGCAGTCGTCCTGCTGTGGAGACCCCGCTTCCCCACCAGCAAGGCTTCCAATGTGTCAGGCAAAGTGCTCAGGTTACATCTCCCACCAGGAGCCGCAGTGCCCTGACTCTTCCCCGCACAGCACCTGCCTGTGAGCCCAGCCCATCTGGCTTGAGCAGGGCGGGTCAGGGTCTCTGCCCAGGGTTTCAAGGCCCTAGGCAACAGGATCAGTGGACTGGGCACCCTCAGAAGAGCTCAGGGCCCCCACGCATTCAGGCCCTTGTGGTCAGGAGACCTGGCTGTTCCTTACCTGCTCCCATGGCCTGGGCCACTCCGCCCCGAGCCACCCACATCCCTGGCACGTGGACCCTGCGTCTTTTGAGACAATATTGGAAGGTTTCTCACAGGCTGGCTGCCTCTCACTTCAGAGCCTTTTCTGGAGGACATCTCTGCTCTTCACGGGTCCACCTAGCCTGGCCAGGGTCCCAGGACGTCTCCTGTACCCCCATAATACCATAGTTAGGGGGAAACGGGTGGTCAGGGGAGCAGGTCCTGCTAGCTGGCCTGAGCAGGAATGCGGAAGCCTCTTAGCCCCTGTTGGGGGGTAGGATCACGAGGGTGTGGCCCATTTCGCAGGGGACTCGCTCCTGGACAGTGGCGTCAGAATCACCGCGGTCTTCTCCTCGCCCGCCCTGCGCTGTGTGCAGACGGCCTTCCACATCCTGGAAGGTAGGTGAGACTCCAATGACCTTTGCCTGTGGCCATGACCTCTGGGCTGTTCTCTGTGGGCAGGGGGAGGAAAAGGGGAACCTCACAGTGCACAATGAGTGGCCAGCAGGTGGCCACAGTCAGCACCTTTCATGACACCCCTCACCTGTGCTCCTCAGCCAGGAGTCTAAACACCTGAAAAGGGAGCTAGGAACTCTCAGGTCCTGCCTGGACCCAAGTGCATGACTCCCCCAGGACAGCTGCTGCCAGGAGCTGTGCAGTGTCCTCCAGGCTGGGGTGTGGCAGGGAGCTGGGGTGCTTCCGAGCATCCACCATGGGATGGGAGCCCCCAACCAGCCTGGGAAACCAGGTCCCCAGCAGATGGGGGCAAGGGGAGCTGCTAGACATTTGCGGAGCTTCAGAGCGGGTGACTCCAGTGTCAGAGAGAGGGCCCAGGAAATGGGCTGGGATGGACAATGCCCAGCAGGTGGCCCTAGGAGTCCCCCTCTGGGTGCGGGCCTGAGCTCCAGGTGTGCTGCAGCCAGTGTGGCCAGGAGCAGCTGGGGAGATTACTAATGAAGGTCAGGAGAGGAGTGAGTGCCAGCCAGCAAGAGGGCTCTGTGGACAGAGGGCGCGGACAGCAGGTGACAGGGGACGGTGACTGGAGGTCCTAAGCAGCAACAGGCAGGGTCACTGTGAGAGGTCAAAGCAGAGGGTCACTAGTTCAAGCCCAGCCTGGGCAACTTAACAAGACCCTGTCTCAAAATAAAAAACAAACAAACAAACAAAAAGAAAAAAGAAACTGATGAGATAGTTCATTCAAAGGCTCTGGGTTCAATCCCCAGCACCACCCACAGGAGGAGAAAAGGGAGAGAGCCACGCCGGCTTTGAAAAGCAGCCAGGCGAGGCCTGGAGCAGCCAGGTGGGCAGCGTGGCCTGGCCCTGCGACCAAGCAGGCTTGTGAGCCACCTCCCTGCACACACGCGTGCAAGCTCGTACACACACAGACACACATGCTCTCTCCTGGGATGTCACTCGACCGCTGAGTCACAGACTGTGGCACTGTACTGAGAGAAGGTGGCTGAGGCCCTAAGCGGGAACGAGACCCCCAGTGTCCACCTCTCCCCGTCTTGGTGTCCAGCCCGCCTCTCCCTTCACTGAGGGAGGGGAGGAGAAGTGGCCACTCAGTGCTGCCCTTGTCCAGAGGGGCCAAGGACAGCAACATTAGAGACCCAAGGTGCCCATCCGGCATCCGCATGTCCCTTCGTGGCTGTTCGCTCCGAGGCGCTGGCTTGAGGAAATCTCCAACACGCGAAGGTGGAAATGCTTTCTACACAGGAAGTAGCTCTACCCTGGGATTTAGGGTCGGCGTATTCACAGTTACCCCAACAACTATAGTAACAGGCTATGAGCACAGCAAACCATGCGCAAGTAGAGAAGAAAGACCCATGCCTTGAGTTCCCGTCTTCTATCCCAGGCCCCGGCCCTGGCTCTTATCCCCTGCAATGTGTCAAACTGTTGTTGTTCTTAGGTGCTGGGGATTGAACCCAGGCCCTGCACAAGTCACACTCCCGGATTCACCAAGTCACCCAGGCTGGGCTCAGACTTGGGCTCCTCCCGCCTCAGCCTCGCAAAGCGCTAGAATTAAAGGCGTGGGCCGTCCCACCCAGTGTAGGGAGCATTGTTGCTGGCTGCATAAGAGCACTCTTCCTGGCTGCAAAGCTAGTTTAATTTCTGTCTGGGCTGGCCTTGCACTGCTGAGCAGTGTGGACTGTCACGGGTGACCCGTGATGATGTGACCTTTTCCCCACCATAATGACATGCACAGAAAGATGAAGACTATTGTTTTGCCCAATCTCTGTGATTAAAAAAGTATAGGAGCGAGACCTTTGAAAGCATTTTCCATAACTGTCCCATCTCGGTCAGTGTTCCACTTATGCCAATTTGGGGATTTTTTAAATTTGTATTACTTGGATCTTTTACCTACAGAGTAAAAAGTTCTCAAAAATATTTTCCACCGCACTGATGCCAGTGTGTTTTACACGCTCTCTTACTGAACTTACTTTGTGTACCGAGCACCATGGTCGCTGTGCTTAAGGGAGGGCAACGATTCACAATTCCTGTGTTAACTGGAGCACACAAGGGGACCCAGGCCGCCCCCGGATCCTCCCACCAGATCAGCTGTTTCTCAGACAGACCTGAGATGCCACCCTGCCTGAGCTTTCTGTGGACTCGGGGTCAGGCCCAGGCGGTTCACCAGAGCGTCTCACCGGACAGGCCTTCAGGTGTCCTCACAGGAGGCCTGAGGCCATGCTCCCCCGCCAACCCCCAAACCCCCTTCGCATCCTCTATGCCCAGCAGACAAGGCCCCCGTGCACCTAGGAGTAAGGAGCCTCATCAAGCTGACCCCCTTCTTCAAATGTGCTCCAGGCAGGACCCTGGCCCCGGGCTTGGAACACATTTGGGGAGCTCATTTGATTTCATACGGTCACGTGACACCTGCCCAGCCCCGGGAGATGGCCCTTCTGGGCACACAGGGTGCCCTGCCCCTAACTGCACGGCACTGCTGCTCTCAGAAGTGCCACAGCGGTGCATACTACCAGGACAGTGTTCACCGAGAAATAAAAGTACATTTTTGGAAAGATACTGTTGAGACCTGAGCGTAGGTCAGACCTAGCTGGGAAGAGATCATTTATAAGACTGTGATAAACACTTGTGTTTGGTCAAACCCAGAACTCAAACTCGAGAAAACGCTGAAGATAAGAATAGAGCCCGGGATCTTCGAGTGGACCAAGTGGGAAGCAGGCAAAGCCAGCCCGGGCTTCATGACGCAGGCGGAGTTGAGAGAGGCAGGCTTCAACGTGGACCCCGACTACAGGTAGTGCCTCTGGGGGCTCCGGAAATGTGTGACGTTTGCCGAAGAGGGGAGGGAGACGGGATGGGGAGGTAAGGGACCGGTGGGGTGGAAGATCCCAGGTGGCAAGGTGGGGTCCTCCGCTGCCACCCCTGCTGGCCTCGGTCGGGACCCAGGCTGGGGCGGAAGGAGCCTCCCCATCCCGAGGGAGCCCTGGACACAGCCACCCCCTCCTCCTTTCAGGCCTGCGTTTCCGCTGTCCTCCCTCCTGCCGGCCGAGAGCTACGTGCAGTACACAGACCGCTGTGCGCGCAGCATGGAGCGTGTCCTGGGCGCCTGCCCGCAGGAGCGTGAGTGTCCGCTGCCCCAGTGGGAGCAGCCTCAGGCTTGGGGGTCACCTCTGGGACAGGAGTTGACCCATCCAGCCCCACCCCACTCTCCAACTGGAGGGTCTACCTTTGAGGCTGCAGCAGCCAGGATGCAATTCTGGGGCTGGGAGCTACGGAGTCAGGCCTGGGGGGGGGAGGTCACTGCCACACCCCTACCTCTGGCTGACAGCACCCGGGCAGTGCCTAGGGGGTGGTGGCTCAGATAGCCCCTTCCTACATCCCTGGGGCTGGTGTCGGGGGCTGCACCCCAGAACCCTACGTGGAGAGGGGGTGCACTCTGAAATCAATGCACAGAGGCAGGGTACGGGGAGCACCACTGCCGAGCACACCTGCTTCCGGCCGCTATGAGCAGGCAGCTCTCCCCGCCGGCAGCTTGGGGGACCCCTGGCTAATAAGAGGTGAGCTCTGGCTGGCAATCCCAGCACTCTGGGAAGCTGAGCCAGGAAGATGGTGAGTTCAAACCCAGCCTGGGCAATTCAGAGACTGTAGCTAGACTCAGTCCTGAGATGAAAGGTCGAAAGGGCCCAGAGTAGCTCACTGCAGAGGAGCAAGGTGCTCTCCACGGCCACTCTGACCTTGGGCGTCTTGTCCACAGCGGGCGTCATCCTCATTGTGAGCCATGGCTCTGCCCTGGACGTCTGCACCCGGCCTCTCCTCGGGCTCCCGCCCCGGGACTGCGGGGACTTTGTCCAGCTGGTGAGAAAGGTGCGTTTGCGCTCACATCTCTGGCGTCCATGGTCCACCACCATGAAGGCACAGGCTGCCGCACACCCTCCTCAGAGTGCAGGCCGGTGTCCAGCCACCCCTGGCTGCTGAGGGTGGGCAGCCCCACTGCTGTTCAGAGCGCAGCCGGGCTAGGGGGCCGGAAGGACAGCCATGTCACCCTCACTTTGCCCCCTGCTCCTGCCTCCCATACTGTGACCAACAAGGGGCAGGTGTTCTCAAATTCCAGCTCATGTTGTGATCCCCTGCTACCCCAGTCCAGTGAGGAGCGAGCGATGTGGGTGGGGAGAGAATGGGCTGGGCTTTGGCCCTGGGGACAGGAAGGGGCACGGGAGGGTAGAAGGGACCCAGTCCCCGCCTGCTGTGTCACATGGCGAGCTGTTGGGAGCTGTGGAGCGCCAGGGTGCTGGGCCCTGTGGTTGCAGACAGCTAATGAGGAATGGGTGACAACAGCCCGGCCCCGGAGGGTCACGCACTTGCAAGGCCTGGGACCCCAGGCTGCTGGTCCCAAACCCAGCAGTGGGAGCCTCAGAGGTGCTACTCAGGGACCTCACGCTCTGTTCCAGATCCCTGCCCTGGGCATGTGCTTCTGCGAGGAGAACTCGGAAGAAGGGAAGTGGGAGTTGGCCAGCCCGCCCGCGAGGACTCTGACACACGGGGCCAACGAGGCCTTCAGCTGGAAGAGCTGGATCCTGGGCAGCTGAGCCACCTCCCGGCGTGGCCTCACTGTGGGGATGTCCCTGCCTCAGCCACACGACAGAAGCACGAAGCGCACTTTGGCATCGGGGACTCCTGCCCCTCGCTTCAGCCTCCGCTCTGCTGGGTGGCCAGCTGGGCTGCGGGGACACAGAGCAGACACAGGGCCAGGTGTCTCACAGCAACAGGGACACAAGTGCTGGGACCTGTGACGGATGTCCGGGCCATGGCTGGAGGAGGAGAGGACCCAGGGGCCTGGTTTTCGGGGGCTGAGGAGCTGACGCCCCTACACACACACAGGAGAAAGGTCTGCCCATCTCCCCACGCCAGCCATGGGGTCCAGGCGTTTGCCCCTTTCCTATTTTGATCAGCACTGGTGAGGGTCATGCAGTCATCAGTAGAGCGGCCCCACAGCCCTGATCAGAACCGGAGCGGCTGCCACCAGTGTCCCTCGGCTTCCTACCAAACCGCCACGTCCTTCCGCGACGGGCACCATGGCTACCTACAGACTCGCCCAAGTCTTGGAGTCGGGACCCCCAGAACGAGGGCCGAGGGGTCGCCCCACGGCTCTGGGCAGGCTCCAGGCAGAGCCCTCCCCTGGCCTGCAGTCACTGGCCTGCTGCCCCTCCTCCCCCGCCCAGGCCTCTCTGTTCCTCTCCTTCCACGGTCCTCACACCGCATCCCGCCTCCCTCTGCCAAGAAGCCTCGGGCCTCAGAACCCAGGGCCTTCTCTCAGCGCAAGACCCTTAACAGCACAAGAAGATGCAAGTGGTGGCAGCCACCTGTGGGAGGCTGAGGCAGGAGGACTACAAGTTTGAGCCTTGCCTGGGCAGCTTAGTGACTTGGTGAGAACTTGTCTCAAAAAAATAAAAAAACCTTTTAAGAAGGGGTGAGGGCGTAGCTCGGTGTGAAAGCCCTGGCTTCAAAGCTCAGTGCTGGGGGAAAGAGAGAGAGAGAGAGAGACAGAGAGGAAAGGAAGAGAAAGGAAGGAAGGAGAGAAAGAAAGAGAGGGAAAGAAAAAGCAAGGAAGGAAGGAAAAGAAAAGAAAAAAGAAAGGAAAAAAGGAAAGAGAGAAAGGACGGACGGATGGACAGACGGACGGACGGTCTCTTTTCCCACGTGGGCAGCTGCAGCCCCGGGCTTTGGCTGAGCCCCACACCCCTACCGTGTCTGCTCCCCCGGGCCTTAGTGGGAGGACTGCAGGTGACCCTACCTCTGCGCACCCCTTTTCCGGCTCCCTTTCCCATGGTGGGAGGGGCCGGGGAGACTGCAGGCTGGAGTGGAGAATTGAGACGGGAGCAGGTGAAGCTGTAGCACTGACCACGGCTCTGATTGGAGGACGCTGGTCCAGCAGTGGGCGGGGGCTCCTCACGGGGTCCTCCCACCCACCATGGCCATGTGCATGGGGACCTCGATCGACCCTGTCACAGCACAGAGAGCAAAGGCAGGCATCACCTGTCAGAGCGTGCAGGGCGGCCACAGCTGCAGGAGGGGACTCTGGTCCTGCCTGGGAAACACAGGCCCCTTGGGACCTGGGGAGGGCAGCCCCTCCTACGTGACCCTGCCTGCTAAGGCCAGGACAGCCCTGCTCTGTGGCTGATCCGGCTTGAGGCTGCACAGGTCCGGGTCCAGCTGGCAATTCCCGGTGGCTCTCATGTCCCCGGGGAGCCCACGTCTCCGAGGTGGCCTTCTGTTCCACACCTGCAGCTCAGCAGCTGCAGGTCACAGCCCTGGCCACGGCCACTTGTCCCCCAGGTTGCTCCTGGCTCCTTCTTGTGGTGCTGGAAGGCTCGGCGGGGTCTGCCTAGGCTTCCGCTCTTCCATATCCCGTCCCCTGCAGACGAGGCACAGCTCCGGTGCTGCCGCAGGACTCTTACACAGACGGCGCTGCCCACAACAGGAGCAGGTGAGAGCCTTCTGCCTGGATCTGGCGCATCTCTGGATGCCGTCACCACGTGCAGGCAGGACACAAGCCCAGGAGAACCCATCAGCACTCTCGCCAGGCCCCGCACCAGGAACACTGCAAAGACAAAGCAGAAACAAGCAGGACAGGGTCCCACAGGGACAGGGAGGACACTGGGGGATGGGAAATTGGACTCCCCAGCAGACCTTTTGAGGGTTTAACTTTGACCATGCAAACAACTTACAGTTCAGAAAACAAACTAAGTCACAAAGACCCAGAGCAAGCCCTGGAGAGAGGCTGGCACAGGGGCCCAGCCATGGCCACCTCATGTGGACAGAACCCTTCCTGGCATGCGTTCTTTCCTGGGAGCTCCGACACTGACCATTGGTACTAGCTGCAGGTCAGTGTTCCACAGTGGAGGATGCAGGATTGATTAGTAATGTCTGCAGTGGGCACAAGGGAGCAGGTTAGGACCTTTGCCCTGTGTACCTCAGTTTCCCCACCTATAAGGACTGCTCCTGCCTGGTGACTCTGCAGTACCCAGCTCCTGCCCAGCAGGTAGAGTACAGGAACTTCCAGCTGCTCCGACTCCCACCTGCCCTGGGCCCTCCCTATAGTCCTTGCCCTGAAGCTCAGAGGTTTCTGGAAAACCACAGCCCTATAGTCAGGAAAAATCTGCTCATTCCTTCATAGGATGTACTCATGAATTCATTCAACAAACCCCCACGACATTCTTGCCTGTGTGGTCCCCATTTTGAACGTGGAGTGACTCCATGCTGATGAAGTGACATCTTTGAACCACAGCAGTCCCTAGCGTGTAGGAACATGACCACGGAGCACACACACGCAGCCAAGGCCGTCAGCAGGACCCTGTGTCAAGGGAATCTGCAGGGCTCCTTCCCCAGCTGCGGGCCAGGCCGGAGCCGCAGCGCCCCCTGGTGGCCAGGAGGCGCCATCTCCCTGTGGCTCTGCAGTCCTGGTCTCCACTGCTGGGATCTGTAGGACCAGACTGTCAGCTGGAGCCTGCACATAGGAGCTGGGGGTCCCAAGGGCCAGGCTGCCTTCCGGGAGGCCCCTCTGCGTGTCCCCAGCCTCCCGGGGGAGGGAGGTCGCACAGGCTGCCAGCGCAATTGCCCAGCGAGGAGACATGGGTGGAGGGGACTGGGGGCCAGGTCCAGGCCCTGGTGCCAAGTGCAGCGTGGGCACTGCTTCTGCTGTCTGGGGACTGAAGGCAGCAGGCAAACAGCACACAGGCATCCCCGGGGATCAGGTCCGCAGATGGCCAACATTCGCGGGGAGAGCGAAGAAAACTGGGAACTCTGTCCTCACCACCTTCTCCAGCTGTCACCCCTGTGGGCACATGGAGTCCCCACCCGCAGCCCTGGCCACTCTGCAAAGCCACAACCAGTGAAGCCTGCCTTTGCCCTCTGTGCTGTGACAGGGTCGAGGCCCACACATGGCTGTGTGGGGTGGAAGGACATCTAGTTTCTGGGGTGGACAGCAAGAGGATGGGAAAACAAAGAGGAGAGGAAAGCTGGGGCCAGGCGGAGCCCCTCTGCTGAGGGACAGGAGGACCTGCCCAGCCGCTGCTGCTCTGCAGCGCGTTTGTTTACGCCCTCAGGAGGAGGGTGTGGGTTTCAGCCCCGCTGCCCAGCAGCTTGCTGGCCTGGCTGGCCGGGCCCCGCGGCTTCCTGCAGCTGGAGCGGCTGGTTCGCCTGGCTGCCTCGGGCTCTCCGTGTTCCCAGGGCCGGCCTTGCTCCAGCCCCGCGCACTGATCAGTCTCAGCCTCAGCGGCTCCCTACAGCCCCACAGTGAGTTAGTCATTATGGATCGCGAACACGTACTAATGCAAATGTTTAGAAACAGAAAAATTTTAAATAGAACAGGCAGCAGCAGTTATTCCAGAAACGAAGGGCTCTGGAGGGTTTATTTGCCATCATAAACCAACTTAACAACTAAGGAGGAGGACACGCAGCTGCCGGCCCGACCCGGGCGTGACCCCCACTCCCCGCCGTCCACTATTCCTGCAGCTCCTCCACCTGCCTCGCTTCCTCTTCCTCCACAACCGCGTTTGCTGGGGGGAGGGAGGAAAGGGGAGGCCGCCTTGTACCCCTGGCTTGGATTCCAGACGAGGTCCACGCACACCCAGGGGTCCCCCGCGACACCGCACCATGTCACAGCAGTGGCCCTGTCCAAGGTCAGGCCCGCAGGAGGCCGCACTGGACAGGTCCCCCGGGTTCCTGCAGCTCCCTCGGCTCCTCCGGTCCTGGGCTGGGCCCCAGTCCTCACCCTGGTCCATTTCAGAACTGATCTCCCAGGCATCTGCATCCTCCTCTCCTGGCTGCAGGTCCAGCTCACCCTCAATACCATCGGACAGAGCCTGGGCTTCCTCCTCCATCTCCGGGACAGCTGGGAGACAACGGGAGGACACTGGCTCAGGTGGTGTGGCCCTGACCCGCAGGCCCGAACCA